>OMNV01012614.1:3053-36555 GCA_900303265.1 Brotula barbata
TGTCGCGTGAGTAGTGAAAGAAATGATTGGCCTGTATTGGCGGACCAGTATATCAGTCTAATCTTAAAATGGATGTGAAGATACACCCTGACAATCAAAATGGGAACAAGGACCTTTGGCCTGCTGTGTGTGTGTGTCTGTGTGTTTATTAGGCCTGCACAATTTTTTTTGATCCATCACAGGTCTGCACTGCAACTACGTCTGTCACTGGTTTCTAATGTGCTTAAGGGTTACATCCCTTTGAGTCTGGCAGCCTAGTGGCACTGCTATATTGACAGTTCCTCCAGACAGTATGCTATTATGGCGTCGGATGTCTAGTCCAAACGCACACAGGTATTTTGTAAAACGGAGGCTTCCCTCCTCCTTTCTTAAAAAAAATCCTGTCCTCACAAGCGCGGTTTTAAATAAACTCCATCCACATGAAAATGCAAAAACAGGCGGTCAAGCATTGTTAAGCGCATGCCAAACCAACTGCACCAATTGGCATCTCTAGGCGAAGTGAGTCACCTCCACCTGCTGTGTGACACACATTTCCTTTTATGGAAATCACCCCCAGAGTTGGGGCTGTTCTCCAGAGGCGACAAGGATGCGGATTTTCTGTCAGATAATAATACTCCACTCTTTCTTCATTTGAAATTTGCCACCAGACAGTGTGCATGCATTTAATGTGGAAAATTGCAGCAAATCCGTGCCATATTTTCGTGTTGCACCAGTGTGAAACGGTAACATGTAAACGACATGTAAACAAAACGGAAAAAACATTGCACACTCGGACGTCAAACACAGGAGATAACAGCACTCACCTCAAGCCAAAAACTACTGTATGTTTATGCTGTCTGCATGGCAACACTGAAAACAGAGTTCTGAAATATCTTCACCTTGGCAGGAGTTTTCAAAAAGCTGCGTTTTCAGTGACCTAAGACTCTTTTTGTGTGGATGAAAGGATAAAATGCAGAGAAAGCTGCATTTTACAAAATACCCCTGTACATTTGGACAAGGAGTGAGAGTAAGATGCTAATTAACCATATGCTCTACAGAATGGCTACTCAATAACAGTTGTTAATTGACATTATTAATTATGAAAATAAAAAGTCAAACTGGCCTATGCAGAGCTTACAGAGGCAAACGGCTTGTTAGATGTTAACAATGCCGTTTTCCTGTTTCAATCATGGTATCATATGTCCACTTGCCAGCGTGCATGTAATATGTAGACTTGTACTCTGTGTCCTTCATCTGTATACAGTAGAACTCATTGTTAACTCTGCTACCTACAGGTTTCAGATCATACTGATACCAGGTTGTAATTGGAGCACCACAAAAAATGCTTTGATGACATATAGAACTATTTCCAAAATGGAGTGCAGACAATATATTATGTAAATTGCAATACCATCACTTTATTTATTATTATATTTGTTTTTCCAATAACGTGCAGGCCTTGTGTGTGTGTGTGTGTGTGTGTGTGCTTGCGCACACAAGCGCAGGTATGTGTGTGGTGGGGGGGAGGGCGCTGGGGGGTGTACAGTTTCGGACACGTACTAACTGTGGCTGTCTTAGCCTTGTTAACACCACCTCACTTTTCTGATAAAACACAAGTTTGTTTTAAACACTTGGCTCATCAGCATTAAAAAATTCTCAGTGAGCTATTCTGTAATTGGGAATGTTATTTCTATCTGTCCTCTTCTTCCACCATTATTTTTGCTTATTTACGTTTGGATGATAGTGTGGGTAATCCATGTCCGTATTCATAGTTTGCAACCTAAGTTACCGACATTCAGTCCGGTCTACTTCAGAGTAGATATCGTGTATGTTTTGTATGGCTCTTTGCATGTCACAATCCCTAGAATAGTCATATATACCTTTTGAAAATATAAATATTCATTCACATTAGAGGATTTCAGTGGTTTTATAGTCTACTTCATCATTTTGTGCTGTGAATTTTGACCAAAATGTACCACTAAAGTAGCCGGCGGTTCACGAGGCGGAGGATCATATACATGTGGTGATATCAAATGACCTAAATTAACAGCAAGCATTGTTTGCACTCAAGAATGATGTTCATTCTAATCTATGTAAAGGATATTGTGAGTTATTTATTTTGAAAATTCTACTAGTAGAAAGTAGTCCAGATTAAATAGGGTTTCCCCAAACTATTTTCCAGGTATTTCTACTATAGGGTAACATTGTCTGAAACTTGTCTAAAGGTCTAGATTTTCGAGGTAGATTGAAACTCTGTCCTCCCATTCTGAGCAACAAGAATATAGAAACCAGTGACACAGGTATAATGAGACCTACCTCAATAAGTATAATTTGTAGATCTATTTCAGTAGCCACATACATTTCACGTCACCATTGTGCAATTATTTGGAGAGGATATGGCTAAACGTATAATCCAAAAATTAAAATCTTTTTATTACACCAGGGACCACCACAGTGAGATCATGTTGAAGCCTTTAATGACATACATTAATTCTCAAAGAGCACCCTCACGCATACATATTTCAAAAGCAGATTGCATGCTCCTATTAGTTGTGAAATATGCAGAATCCTATTGCTTATTAAAGGAACTAGTATTATTTTGTTGTAACAAAAAAGGTTCTCGTGATTGTGATATAATATGATAAAATGATATAACAGTATAAATATTTAGTTTGCTGTTGTGCTCAGTCAGTTCATAATTTCAAGGGAACTGACTGAATGAATGCAGGAGCAGCATGAAGAAGTGATATTGTGAAAGAGCATTGTGGCATAAAAAAACTGCTCTGGTAATAACGATTGTAATCTGACCATATTGACGCTATATAAAACGCAGCTGAAGCTAGATTGTAAACCTACACCTGAGCACAGAATGTCCCAGAGTGCAAATTGAGTTTGCTCTTAATTTATGGGTGAACCACTTGTCAAGGTGCAACCTTGTAGGTGTGAGCACAGTAATCTCCAAACAGATTTCTGATCTGTTATGATTTAACCTGCTGTGCTGTGAACTCTTTTCTTCCCCCTGCTGCTTTACTGTCTTTATTGTAATGTCGTTGCCCCTTTTTAGATGTCTCGAATAATCCAGGTATATGATGAGGAGAAACAGATTAATACGCAGGTAAGCCGTTTCTAATGTCCTGCCTCCTCCCACTTGGGTCCAAGAAATGTTTTTCCCATTCATCTCTTCAGGCACTTCCTATTGTTTCAGAACAGAAAATATGCATATAAATCTAAAAGCTAACTTTTTTTCTCTCATTGAAATGAAATCATGAAAATGGTGAATATAAATCACAGGATGCCCACGAATCCTGAAGTCCAAAAAGTCCACGTCTTATGATTAAACCACAGCTAAAGACGTCTAAAACCAGTTGCTGACAATAAGCTTAGCTGTGTTTTTTATTTGGGTCATTTACATTGGCAGAGTTTTGTTAACGTGTTTCCCAACAGCAAACTATCACGTGAAAGTCCTGAAGTTTATAGACTTGTCATGTGAGGTGCTTGAACTTTCATGCAAGAGGTAATATTGGATATAATATGACCATCATTCTCTCTATAAGCAAAAATTCCTTGGTGTTGCAGTCATTTCTTACAGTGATTTTAAATTACATTCTCAGCTCCTGGGGAATTGCATCACAGTTCTCTGGTAAGAGGATTGCTTAGCATACTAAAAGGAGCAAAGTACAGCAGTGTTAACATCCTTTTAGGTTTATACTGAGAGGACTAAAATTGTTAACCTGTTGTTGTTTTGCTGTTGCTGAGATCCACTGAAGTAACCTTTATTGGGGTGACCCTATGTTTGAATTTTTAGTGTGACATTTTAAGGAACACTTCAAGGATGTCTTAAAATGTAAATGCAGTATTTTGCTGCTTAGGCCTTGGACTGTTGAATATCGATGAATTCTAAAACTTTACTTAACAAAATTTCTAACTTACCTCTGAATTGTGGGATGTTTTCTGGAGCCATGTTGGGATGGAGGCCGGATATATCTGCTCTGTCCAGCAAGCTGGTGTCCACCCTGCCACCAGGAGTCTTAACAAGCTTCAATTTTGTCTCCTCACTCTTTTTCCTCCTCTCTGCTTACACCCATTCATTCCTCCTGCCCAATGCTGTAACACTCTGTCCTTCATCGCTCTTCACACTCTTCCTCTCCGTCCTCTACTTCTTCCTCCTCTGGCAGGTTGGATCAGAGATGGCGGTATCCGGCAAGGCGGTGAGCTTGTATTTTGAGGAGAAGCTGCAGGAGGTGTTCCCGGGCCAGGACTTCCCTGAAACTCCTGAATCCGAATCTGTGGAGATGAAGGAAAAGCAGGAGGACCAAGCCTCAGATGACTCAGACGAGGACTTTATACAGCCCAGACGCAAGCGGTTAAAAGTGGATGAGAAAGTCTTTCACATCAAGTGAGAACAAAACTACAAAAGAAAGTGAAAATCTCTCCTCTTCGTGTCCCGTACTTCTTCTCGATCGGAGGTGACAAAATGTAAGGATGAGATTCACTGTACAAACTGCTGGTTTCATCTCACCTTACCTTTGGAAGATTTACTATTGGCTGCATAAGGATCTGCCTTGAAGAGAACTTTGTCAAAAAAATAAAAAAATAAAAGAGCTTCATTTCCTCTTGAGTTCATGGACAAAGACTTTACAGTAGAATTTGTTTTGCAGTAGTAAAGTTAATGGTCGATCCTTTCTTCTTTTTTTTATCACCCTCTGTCATGTAAATTTGTTGTGACGTTTGCTTTATAAAACCTTCCAATGATGAGTTCCATTACTGTACATCTATACTTTGACATGAAGCCTACTAAGTGTTTGTATGACATTGTGGAAGTGTTAATGTAAATAAGAGAATCTAGGCCGCTGAAGGTATTATATAGATGTTTGGGTGCATCATCAATAAAACCTGTACTTGAAATATATCAAAGACGATGTGTGGTGATGAACAGTGACGGGTTTGCCACAGCCGTTGAATGAGCATTACCGTCTTATTACGACACTGTCACAGAACTGTATTTCCTTTTTTCATTCATGTAAATGCTGTCTTTTTCTGTTATTACATTCTAGGTTACATACATTAGAAGAAATAATGTTTCAGTTGGAGTAGTTGCTAGATAACACTAAATAATACAGCATTAATGTCTTATCACTACTGCGGTAATGACTGAAATACTGCCCAATAAGTTGGCACACCAGATTAAAGAACATATCGCGGCAGAGCGGGTTCGATTCCTGTGCCCTTTGCTGCATGTCATCCCCTCTTTTTCTGCCCTGTCTTTCCAGTCTCTCTACTGTACCTACCATAATAAAGCAGAAATGCCAAAAAATAATCTTCAAAAAAGTTGAAAAGTCTTAACAATTGCTAAAATATTTGTTAGATTGTTTCATAACTACATTTTGAAAAAAATCATATTTTAAATCTGTGTTCCTGTATAATACAAACAGATCAGTCACTTGTTAGTGAAAAGGAACCCAATTTCAAAAACTGAAATGAAAATGATGCTGTCCACAGTCAGGGAACTGACACTGATGACACCGCAAATGCTCTGTAAATACTAGTGAACATAAATCTCCAAACATTTGGGTGAAACATTGGAAGAAGGCATTTGAACTTGATGTACAGTAATAAAACGTTTTGATCCAGATACAACTCGATTAATTAGAGTAAATTTTGTCAACAACAATTGACTGGTGTGTTGTTTTCATATCACTCCCCAAATAGCTTATTTTATTGATTGTCAGGACACTGACACATCAGATTTATTTTGGTGATACCGGCATATTTCTGGCGTACCAGTAAAATAAAGCTTTTGACTCCAGAGCCAGCCAAAGAATGGAATGTGAATGGGGACCCATTTTGTTACCACATTAACCACGTCACCCCAACTCCTGGATCAAAAATGCTAGAATTGGCTTCTGTGTTGCCATAATTTTCGAGCCTCTAACATTTTGAATGGTACGGCTCTGTATCATATAATCATACTCTTTGATCAGGGTGGTTCAGCAAATTCAAGTAAGACCCCCAGATAGAATTCTATAAGGTCTGGGAGACTCATTCTAATTCGTCTCGTAACAGCTGTGCACACTAGTGGTTTAAATGTGACTGCTGACAAAAGTCAGGTTCTGGCTCAAGTTTAGCTTCAGGCAAGATGAATGGAGCAGAGACATAATCCAGTGAGTGAGAAAGAGTCCAGATACACGATAATGTTAAACTGGGGCGTTTCGCCTCAGGCACTTCATCAGGATCAACAAACTGATCCAACAAAAAATAACTTCTTTTTGTAAATCTGTATGGTATTGTAAGTATTTTTTGTTAAAAACAAACATGTTACAAGTATAACAAAAGATGTCTCTGAGTCATAATGTTCATTCAACACTATGCATTGATGGTGTTTTTGGTTGTTTGTTTTTACGGTTTTGAGACAACATAAAGTGAGCCCAGATACATTCATGTGGTTGTGTAGACTCGATTTGTAAATGACATGGGAAGACTTACCACTGCTTAAAAGAAACAATAATTTTATTTTGAAAGCAGCATCTAAAGCTCCCATGATTTGATTTAAACATGGGAGAAACCATCTCTGATTTCGGGATTTCTTCCATTTCTATTCAATTCAAACATTTCCCCAAATTCTACCACAGCTTTAACATTTGATTTGTCATTAATTAATTTCACAACTCTTGTTCCTTGAACTAACCAAAAAACGTCATTATTGAGCAAAACTAATGTGCTAAGCTATGGAGTACTTCAGAGCGGAACTTCAGTCAGTATGTCAGAGTATATGGCCAACTTTGCTGCTGAGTCGTCGGTATAGGAGGAGAGAGGGGCAGAGGGGCTTGTCAGCTGACACATTTTCCGTCATCTCAGATATTTAAGATATAGCTTGACGTAGCATTTCTCTCTTTCGTCCGTCTAACGCTGGATTAAACCACAGTTCCCTCCGAGGTAAGATATATTTTCTCATCTGTTATCGTTATGATTGCGCTTCATCTTTTTCAATGAATCCTTCTCGCCACATAACATGTTTTTCTCTTCGTAGCTATGAGAAATACTAAAGATGAATCCATCAAAATAAACTGAAACTCACACGTTAGTCTTTATTGTGTTGTGATAACGAGGATTACACCATTTTTTCATTTCCATTGACTGTTCTAATCTATTTAACAATTGGCTGATTAGGTACATTTGCATACAAACATGTTGGGGATGGATGTCGGTATTAGTTCGTTCACGGCCTCAGGAAGGAAAATTGCATCAAAAATGGATAAGTAAAGTAAAAAGATCACAAAAGACAACACCAAGCGGTGGGTTTAGATATGAAAGTGAAGGTATCCTACGAAAAAGAGGAAAATTCCATGGTACTCTTCTTAAAGGCTAAAATGGTGTTACTTTTTAGTAATAATAATAATAATGATAACAATAAATTAACATTGCGTCTGTCTTCGTCATACTTTTACCTTTTTAATTAGTCTGAATCTATTTTAGACGGAAAATTATTTCACATACAGTACTGTCCAAAATGTGGACTTTTTCAAAAATTGGGCTCTACGAGAAATATATGATATGCCGTTGTTATTGATTATATTAATGCCTGTAATCACCAAAGATGCGTTCAAACGCACTGCATAACCAAAAACTGGGTCAAAGTGCGAATTATTACCATTTGGGTAGTGACAAAAAACATTTTTAAAGAAACACACCCGTACAAGTCAGGTAATTATGGGCTAAGTTACACTAATTTGACGATGCGTCGTAGTAGCCACAGTCAAACAAACTTTGCTAACTAGCATGCTAACTAGCATGCTAACTAGTCTCGGTAAACATAATCATGCAGTATCCCCGAAAGTGCTTAGTAGGTATATTGTTTTCACGGCTTCACACTAAAATGCAGAGCTCATTAAAAATGCAGAGGGCCTCCACTCAAACGACGGAAGGAGACCAATGACAAAATTATCATTCTGAAGTTAATCACAGTGTTTAACATGGTTTGTTGATATGTGATGAGCGTATGTGAAATGTGTGAACGCTGGAACGCCACACAGGCGTTTCTAAAGCTGACCCAATTCCACAGAATAGTCACAGTAACATAAAAGCATACCATCTGCTTGTTCCACAGTCTTAATATATCATTTAGAAACGGACATTGGCCCAGCTAAAGATTGTCACGTTTGTTTATATTAATGTTCCAAACGGACCGGCTTTCTGTGTCAAGTAGCCTTCAAAATGAAAGACCTTCATTGTTTTGTCTCTCACAAGTTATCTTTGACCTTTCGTCACGACCGCCTGAATTAGCAGTATAACACAGGTCTTGTCTGTTGAAATCATTGTAAACCTCTATGGGTGATTAAACAAAATTAATACAAGATTTAATAACAATTCAAAAGTTTTCACATTAAACTCTGGAAGCAGGTGTCACGGTTAAGCCAGCGATAAACTCCGCCTTAGAACCAGGGCGTCATTTCGTGTCGACCAATCAGACTGCAGGCTGCTTGTTTACTTCCGACCAGTGGCAATCTCTAAGACGTTTTGTTCCAAGGTACAGCACCCAGCCACACAGGCAAGATTATTATTATTATTATTATTATTTCCCTTATTTTAGCTCGTCTACGATTCGCAAAACTGCTTTCGGTTGCTGTATAATGTCATTTTGTGCTGTCTTTCTAAGCGGCTAACCCGTTGTTTTCCATGTGTTATCCTTTTCTGCCTGTGCTAAAAAAAAAGCCATCGTGAAATGGAAATGGGATCTAATGAGCTGTTTTGCGTTCCAGCGTGAAAAGACTTCTCACAATTACCACCCTGTTAACTGGAAAACATAGATTTAGACATTTGTGAATGAATTGTAGCGTTTTCTCTGTTGATTATGCGGCTAATTAAATGTGTGTGATGGAACTGTAAAACAGCAGAACTGTTGCAGATAGTGTTAAATGTTTTTCTATTTTCCATGCATTCTTGTTTACGCTATCTATAGATCCTGAAATCCTTGCAACGCTTGTGAATGAAATGTATAAAAGTGTAATAATACATAGAAGGTGGGTTCAGGATATGTGCTATGAAGGGCCTGTTTTTCTATATGTGGTGTTTTAAAGGGGATTTTCTCTCTACCAGAACATGTGGACACAAGGACTCACAGGGCAGTCCTTTGAATTGAGGGATGAGAAAAATTTGACCTCCTTGTGCCCCAATGGCTCAGAGTGGGTGTTGGAAATCCTTGGGGAATGTGCCCAAGATGCAAGGGATATGGCCAGCATCTACCTTGGCCTCCTGTCCATTCTGTGCTTCATGATGTCCTCAGTTCCGTAAGTGTTCATTTGATAGTGGCTGTGCTTGTAGGAAGGCCTCTTCCTCACAAAAGCGCTAAAAACCATTATATTGTTGTTATCTATATAGACAGTACTACAGCTCGTGCAAGTCTGGGAACATGGACCAAGCCCTGTCTATCTGGTTTCTCTTGTTGTGGCTGGGAGGTGACACATGCAATCTTGTGGGATCTTTCTTGGCAGATCAGCTTCCTCTTCAGGTGACTATGACTGACTTCGAAAAATGATCGTTATCATCTGTACCTGTTGGATTGTTTGTTAACACCATTACCATCAAAGAAACCTGTCAGAAGGATGTAAAACAGCAAAGAACCCACTGAACCCATGGTCCATATCAACAGGCACATATAGGAATGTTAAAATTGATTTCTCAATGTTGCAAGTCTGACCAACATTTCTACTATTTTTCTGTTTGTATGTTATGTTTTCAGTGTGTAGTCATAAGATAATAGACCAATCTTACTGAAATTAATCAAGCACAATTATCCCAGGACAGGTAAATTTCAATCATAAATAACTGCAGTCATTTAACTGTAAACTGCTATTGATTTCTTTATCTGTAATTTGTAACCAGTAAGTGATTACTTGTCTTGTAATTTGTATGAGCATGTCATCAGTTTGACAACGCATCACATCTGAAATGTGATTTTGAAATTTTGAAATAAAATAAATACAAGTTCTTGGATTTTCTAATACAGCTGTAAATTTGTTTTGCACATTTCATGATTTAGAATTACATCAATACAACTATAATACTAGTGTAAATTTCTGTTTGCATACATAACTTTAAATTTATAGTTTTTTACATTTTATAACTAAATATTATGTGTCCTGGGATCATCATTGTGTAATGTTGGCACTTGTAGGACTTGCTAGACAACCTGAAATGAAACTGAAAAAGGCTCACATTTGGTGCTTTCCAGTAACAAATGACCGAATGGATTATTTTTAAACTGATTAACAATCAATAAGTGATTACTTGTCTTGTACTGTGTCTAACCATTTCATCAATGACAGAGCAACACAAAATAAACATAGGTCTCAGAGGGTTTGTTTGTGATTTTTTACTGGTGCCTCACAGTCACGTTTGCCTCATTCCTTTTTTGTAGTCATACACAGCGGTCTATTACGTTGCGGCTGACCTGGTGATGTTGGCCATGTACTGTTACTACAAGATCAAGAACAAAGTGGAGGAAAGTAAGTATTTTTGGTTTGTTTTTCATTCCATATGCCCACAATGAGAACCGCATTTGATGTATGATTTCGGCTGTCATGTTTGTTTCCCGATGTTTAATTCAGTATTTTACTTACAAAGGATATGACTATCCTTATTAAACTACAAACTACAAACCTAGTTCCACACTACTTATAATCCATTGTAATCTGATTTTACTGCGTAGTGAACGGTCTTCTTATATCAAAGTTGATGAATAAGACACGGTCTGACAGATGAAAAAGATAATCCCATAACCCCATAATGATGTTATCACATGTCTAAAGTTGTTTTTTTTATCTCTTTCTTGTGACTCTGTGAGGCATCGCCCCTATACTCTGCAACAATTTGCCAAGAATGGTTTCCAAATGTTGATATTGAACCCTCATATTTTCTCCTCTCCAGGCAGGAGGATTGTACATGTGGTTGGTGTGGCCTGTATGCTGGGCTTGACCACCAACCTCATCAGCCTTCCACAGCTCAACTCCCAACAGGAAATTATGCCCACTGGGTTCAGAGGTCGAGCCTTGCTCTCAACTGCTGATGGTGGCCAAATTCAGGTGAGGCATTTATTTTGCTAGTGAGCAGAGAGAATTTCGATGTGTCAGTCTTGGTTTTACTTGTTGGTGTGAAATTGTGTCCTCTTGTCTACTGCTTCAGCCTTTCACCGATAAGGAAATCATAGGCTTCTCCATTGGCTCGATTTCATCTGTGCTTTACCTCTGCTCGAGACTTCCTCAGATGTATACTAATGTGAGTATGATGAAATCGGCTACCATTAAGTACATACAGAGCAGTGTGCAGCTTCTCTCTGTACATTTACTGAAAGGAGTTTCAAATGGCTTAGATACATGAACTGTATGCTAGAGTTTGATGTGTGATCTCAAAAGAAGATAATCAAACAAGTGGAAATAATTTCAGGAGTGACGCTGTTGGTGCACAATCATTTGTGTTAAAGTTTCTTTAATTTCAATGACGGACGTGTTGAAGAAATACAGGAAATTTTCAGACAGCAGCTGTGGAGTAAGTTTGAGAAGCGTAATAGAGAACAGGAAATGTGTGTCATCTTATTTCAATTTCATTTTCAATTATATTTGAATGGAAAGATGTGCCATGCGTCAGATATGCAGGCTAAGTTATAAAATATACAAACTACATACAAATTCAAGAGTTGAGAAAGCGATAGCATGCCTGCAAGCACACATATGTTGGCTGGACGGGTTGATCTGACGCCAGGGAGAAGGAAGAAGAAATTGTCAGCAACCCAAACAACCCAAACAACAACACATCTGTTAAATGATTGGCCGTTTGTGTGTCACTCGTAGCACGCTCCAATATCAAGGGGTATGACAGGCTGTGTTTATGAGCCAGGGAGGGAGCAAGTTTTTTTTTTTCTTTTCGAACTTTCTATCAAACTAATTTCTTATTCTTATTAATGAAGTATTTACTGTCAGTACATATTGAATTCACAATGCTTTATTCACATTGAAGACTGGCCGGTAGTAAAGAGCGGTGGTGTAAGGTAACAATAAAAAAATACTTCAGTACAGTACCTAAGTATGTTTTAGGAGACTTTGTACTTTAATGTATCACAAGTCTTTTTGCAAAGTATGGCTCTTACAGAAGGAAAACCTATACTTTTACTTCATCAAAGTTACAATATGTGCTGTTACTGTTGTTTGGTGGTTTTGATGTGTTTGAGTTCTTGTGTGACAGATTTACTCAAAGTTGTATAAATAAATGTGAAGTTCAAACAGAACACTACACAGAGGACTGTTGACAGTCTACCTCATTTAACGTGTAATAAAACCCACTGGAACAGATGTTTATACCTGCGTATGAAATTTGAATGAAATTTGTCCTTGTGTCCCCTCTTCAATTCCTGTAGTTTAAGAGGAAGTCCACAGAGGGAGTATCATTCTTCCTGTTTGCCCTGGTCATCCTGGGAAATACTACCTATGGCCTGAGTGTGCTGCTGAAGAATCCTGACGGGGGTCAGAATGAGCGCAGCTACCTGATCCATCACCTGCCCTGGCTCATCGGCAGCCTGGGCACCCTGAGCTTAGATCTCATTGTATCCTTTAAAAAGAAAACTCTTCCATATGGCCGGGCCACAACTCATCTCATGTACTAGCTAAATTTCGGTGCGTTGTTTTTTTGTTTTTTTCTCCATAGACTGTACGTGTGTGTACGTATGTTTGTGTTGGTGTGTGTGTGTGTGCATATGAAGTTGATGTACACTAATTCTATACACAAAAAATTTAATGATTCAAGCCGACAAATTAGAATAGTAGAAATATGGTTCAAGATGTAAATCAAGTACACTAGTGCACATCATTAAGTAACATTTACATCTACTAAATTTACTAAAATTATTTCCTCCTCATCCTGAGTGGAATTCATACATCACTCTACAAAAAAACATCATGTTTTTTTATTCCTATTGATGGAGAAACCCAAGCCAAAAAAAGCCAACGGTTACGGTTAACGCGATCAAATGATAGCCTGTAAAACTACAAATATTTGCACAGCTACTTGTGTGCCTTGCAAGTGTGATGAGCAACACACACACACACACTCACAAAAAGACACACTCGTGCCGAAGTCTTCGACAGACTGCTACCTGCCCTGCTGCTCTCTGAAGGGAGTGACTCCATTGACAAATCTGACCAGACCACTTTACGTGAAATATAAATCCACCACCGTAAATCTTCTTTGACCAGGCTACAACATCCTCTTATATTATTATAAGAGAGAAATTATATTGTTTTCGCTTTATTCTTTACTTTTGTTTGGCCTCTCCACGCATCACAAACGTAGCGTGTGTGTTCTCAGGGCACAGGGTCAAACTTGCATACAGTACAATCAAATACACTGTGAGCATTCTATTTGCATGGAACACCCGACTTAGCATGGCAAGTTACAGGAAGATTAAAAACCCACACCAAGTCACATGATCTGGACACGTCCCAACATGTCCTGGCTTATTGGTCAAATTGCTTATCGAGTAGCTTGGCTGCAGCTTCAGTACTTAAAATCTTGAGCTTGTAACTTCAAAAGCTAACACTTCACTCTAGTTTCTTCATCAGCTAGGTCATGATGGGATCAATTACAGCTAGGGGAAGTAGAAAAGAAAAAAAGAACGCACGTTAAGCCTGATTCATTTCCTCATCAGTCTTGTAAGGTCTGACTTGAATGAGTCAGCCTTAAATCCTTCCTCAATCAAAATGGTCTTTGAATGTGTAGGTTTGCCATTTGTTTGCCAGATTTCCTTGACATCGTGGTTCAGATATCCATTCAGTTTATCATTTACAGCAAAGCTCCGGTAGAGGTGCACGGACAGAACGATGAGAACAAGCCTCTGCTTGGACCATGACAAACTTTAAAGTCACATTCCTAACAGGAAACCATGGCCGCTGAAGGAAACACAAACCCTTTTATTTTGATTTTATAGTTTTATTTATTGTACTCTCTTTTTTACGATGTTTAAAATGTTTTTACTTGCACGGACACTAAGATGGATGAGGTTTTTAATGCGGCACTATGAGTTATTGTGCTCTTAATGCTTTCATTTTAAAGGGACGGTCGAGGTGTTCAGCTTTCAAGACACCGATGGGGACACTCTTGTCCCCTCACTCTGGTTATGCTAAAATACCTTGGATGGTTGTAAATACAGTTACAAAACTAACACTGCATGGCCATCAAAGAAAGGGTTGAATTTAGGGCAACTGGACGTGATGGAAGATACTTGAAGACGTTTAGCCTCTCATCCACGCCTCTTGCCCTTTCTTGATTCAACCCTTTCTTGGATAATGGTGATCTGGATGACAGAGATCCTTCACAGACATTGCATGGCCATATAGATATATATAAAAAAAACATGTATTTGTGGTTTACATGAATACAGCAACATGTCACCAAAGTAAAATTTACTGTAAAAGGTTTAATGTGTCAATTGTGGTTGCCTTTTTAATCAATATTTTACATCCAACATCAAAGAAGCAATCTTTTAAGATTACTCCTTATTGTGTGTTTCAGATATCTTTTTATCAGTAACGAAGCGGTTTTATTTTGATATTTCTTTGATGTACAAAGCCGTGACCTGTTTAATTTGCACAGTTTCTCTCCAAAGATTTTCCCGGCCAAATTCTTTGTCACACACTTTGCTCTCGTTAACTGAACTCCTGGTGTTGGTCTCATTTTCATCTTCATTTTCTTGCACATTTGAACAGAAAGGTTGGTTTAGTACTTGAGGAGATTTGAACTGTGAATATGTTCAGTGGGTCAGTTGGTCTTTGAACATTAAATAAATCTAATTGTTATCGATTTTCTCTCATTTTTATGATTGGGGCTGATATTGATAAAAAATGACTCTCTTCATGTCCATTTTTTTCAGATGTAGCAGAGGGTCAGGACCTTCTCTTGCTCTTCTTATTGACCGTTGGCCATTAGACCCCAATGACCTCAACACCCATAGACAGTGTTTGACCTTCTCCTGGGGAGGCCATGACAGACATGTTGTTTTTCTTCATTGGCCGATTCAGTGGCCTTTCAATCCCTCCCTCCCTCACACACACACAGAAACACACGCGCTCACACACTCACACGTTCCTTCACATTGAAACATGCAATCTTACACACACACACACAAGACACGAGGGCCCACCCAGAGAGGAGAGGTCAGAATGTTAGAATATCAAGCTGGGCTTAGGAAGAAGAATTGTGTGTGTGCGTGTGTGTGTGGTTGTGGTTGTGAAACAATGGCACAGAGACAGTTAAGGGTTTTGGGGAGTGAGCAGGAAGTGATAGGGAGCATCCATCCATCAGCCGGCAGAAACCAGAGGCTGTTTATAAACCATATTGGGAATGTCTTAATGAGCTCATTCCTCCAGTACTTACCAGTAAAGAGGAGGAGGAGGGGTCATTGGGATGAAGAGGTTGCTAGTTCAACTCAGGGGGATAGGGGGTGACTTTTCATCCCCCCTCCCTTTGTCCTCCCATCTTTACTTTTGGTTTTTGCTCATTTCTTCCATTCCCTCTTTTGTTTTAACTTGATTCTTCTTAATTTTTTGGTCTGTTTTCCTTCCTCTTTCGCCTCCTCATCATAATTTCTCACCATACTTCTTCTTTACGCCCTCTTCTTCTATTCTTATCATTCTTATTATTCTTTATCCTTCCATATGTGTCTGTCGTCATTCTACTTTTTTTCTTTCTACCTTTGTCCCGCCCTCACTTTTCTCTCGTCTCCTGTATTTGCTTCTTATTTCCCTCATTCTTTTCTTTCCACTTTTCTTTATTCCTGTCGTTTTATCTTCTAAGTTCTTCTGTCTCTTTTTGTCTGACCTATTTACCTACACTAATTTCTGCTTTTGATGGTTCTCATTCATAGTTATTTCTGCTGTCTTTCCACCATCCCCTCCTCCTTGTCCTTCATCATTTCCTTTTCTTTCACACTTTCTTCCTTCACACTTTCCCTCAGTTTTCTTTTTTTCCTACCTTCACCATTTCTTTTTAGTTTTACTGGATCAATCCTTGCATTTCTTTTTTTGTACTTCATTCCTCTTGTCTATCCTTGCTCCTTGTCCCTTGCTCGTTCTTCCTAAATGAGTTTCTCCTTTGCTTTGTTCCTTATCCTCCCTCTTTCATTCTTTAACGCATCTGAAAGTGTGACCTTTGCTAAAACAGGACATATGAGTTTAGAACACTTTTCACTCACTACCCTTCAGATCCCTCTCACATCCCTCGTGCCTTCAAATACTAATGGCTCATTAAGTGCTTTTCCATGTTTCAATTGCAATTAGTCAACAAGAAAAATGGCAATTGAAGAAAAATGAGCAAGAGAAACCATGACAAACATTAAAAAAACAAAAAACATGTCAAGCAGTAAGTAGATGATTATGATAATTAGAACTGATTAAATACAGAAATAATAGAAACAATTAAGATCATAAAATGTGAAGAAAATGATCATGATTGCGAAGTTTAATGAAGTGAAAAATTGTAATTAAATTGTCGAAGTATATCTGTAAAAGGAAAGAAGAAATTTTTTAAAAAGTCAATGGCGGACGTAGTAAAAATATAAAAAGTAATATTTAATGTGAAATAGGATTGAAACTAATGAATTGAATAAAAACAAACTGAAAGAACAGAAAGTGAAGAGGGTGGATGTGATGACTCGACTGAGAGAAAATTCACTAATCAGAGATCTGTGAGAGGTTCTGTTTTACTTTGTACGTGTGTGTATGTGTGTGTATGCGTGTGCCTGTGGTTTGTGTGCTTGTGGGTGTGCGTGTGTGTTTGTAAGCTGTGTGTTACAAAAAGTTCCTGGGCTGGACTGAGCATTACAAAAAGCAGTAGATGTTTAAAGCCAGATGACATCGGGACATCGCAGAGCGCAGAAGGACGTCTGTGCGAACATCAGCGGTGAGTCCAAAACTACTACTGCTAACTGCCACCACTGCAACCATATTTTCCAATGACCTTTGACCTAAAGCTCTGTTGGGATCTGTCCTGATTTCCTGCTGATTTGTTTGCATTGTGTTTCATTTTTTGTTTAGATTATACTTTGGACATCTCAACCCACAGTTAAGATGTCCGCTGTTACCTGCTTAATTAAGTTTGGGGCTTCCTGGAATTTACTCAGCATGCAAATAAAACAGATTTCTCCACCCTACCTTACCGTCAACAACAGAGAGCCCTTTTAATCTTAAATAATGTCATCATTTTTATCTGCCATGACTTAAACTTCCACAGAACGGAGGCAATGCTGATCACAAAGTCCACACTAATATTTGAACATTTGCATTCCTTTGTCGTGATGGCCGCGTTCTCACACACGCACACACTCAGAAGTAAGATATGGACTTTACTCACAAATCATAAGCTGCAAGGCCACTAATGTAAGCGTCTGTTTCCTGCGAGGATCAGTAAACACCAGCATACAGCTCACTGATAAGTAGACGGGACGGCCGGAATGGGATTTATGATGTGCTGCATATAGGCTTTAAACATGAGTGACAGACGACTAATGACTTCAGTGCTGCAAACATTCCATCGGTTTGTTTTCCCATAATAGTGTAGAATGCGGTTAGGTGCAGCAGCTGCTCAATTTATTCGGTTCTCGATTTACCAGTCAGTTTGTGTTCCTACACTCTCTGGTCCTGAGCGATGGGTAGTGACCGACACAATGAGATGGTGGATTCGAGCGGCTGAAATGGGGTTTCTCCCCAAGGTGGCGGGGCTCACAGTCGTTGGTGTCGTGGTCCTGCATTCTGGCAGAATGCGTTTGTCTGTTATTGTGACTTTTTCTTATCACTAACTCCATCTACATTTTCTGTTCCCGGTGTGAAAGTGATCGAAGCGTCCACCCCCCTTCCCGCTCCTCTTCATGCTCTGACACTCATCTCCCTCGGGGTGAGCCCTGTAATCAGGCCGGTGTCCAACTATGTGTCTAACAGTGTGACACCGCGGCCATGCCAGATGATCCACAGTCACATTTGGTCTCTGGAAGACATTGTCCCCATCGTTCAGTGTCACTCTCAGGACTCCAGCTCGCTTTTGTTTCTCCTCTCCTTCTTTTCTCAGAGGTCAGAGGCAGTCTTCAAGCCTCGCTTGACGTTTTTTTTTTGGCACATGTGTTCAGATGAGACCCATGGCTGAGAGCTGCCAGCTCTTCCTCGTATTGATTTCATACCGTACATTCCAGAATTTACCACCAATCGATCAAATAAAGGTTTCTGTTTATGGAACGCTGCTCTCAGTAGCTTTAGAGAACTGCTGATGAAGACATTCCATCCTTGTTTCTTTCTCATTAATTCTGTTTTAAAACATCTCAAGAATTTTGATTCTGCGATGTGATAATTCCACTTGTACACATTGCCTTTCGGAATTCATTTTCCACAAGTGTTGGGGTAAATTACACAATTTGACAACATTCTGCAACTCATCCAAGTGGCTTCTTCTGTTAAAAAAAGTGAAGTCATCGCCCAGCACCGAGCCAGAAAAAGGGCAGATCTCTGCTGAGATTATGAAAAACAGTCATTTAAATTGCAATTAGGAAGAATTCAGTGTCCTCATTGGAAGATGTGCTTATTTCAGGGACAGTACGTTGATAAGGCTGCTGCTTGAGGCACTGAGTGTCATTAAATGCCAAATAGTTTGACAGATGTGGTCAATTTGTATTAAGTGCCTACATTTCCTCTTTTCTTTTTACAATTAATAAACCAAGGTCTCTCTGAGTTTAAAAGTCTGAAAAATATCTAAGATAATGTTATAAAGGCAGGCTTCATACTACAGCTCTTCATTTCATGTTGTCTTATTCTGCTCATTTATATTTTTACAATAATAATACTTGGTTGAGTCTGAATTTACCGTGTGGTTTCTCTGTTTGTCAGCAGGATTGCTCAAAAATGCGATGAGGAAGGACAGGGCCTGGCTGACGGCAACATATTGACATTTGTCATTTGAAATATGTTTTTCAATTTCTTCAAATATAAAATTTCAATATTTATACCAAAGCAGGTACAATTTAATCCATGTCCAGATCAATATCTGTATTTGGCCTGATGGTGGATATTTTCTTCAGCAGTGGGGCTCATTAATGCAATTACTGAGGAGTAACAAACATGGTAGAAACAACAACCACTAAAGCGCAGCTTAGAGCAGGCTGATCCTGGCTGTATTTGAAAATAATAGCCCTGTTAGTCTTTCAACTGGTTTCTTTTGGACTCTCGTTTGTTTTGCAGTCGTTTGGCTCGTTCTTCACTTTGCTCCGTTCCTACAGTTTACCTTGAGGTTGTGTTGTCACTATGTACTTTGTGAACTACGTGTGTAGCAATTTACCCTTTGGACAGACACAATCTTCAAAAAGAATGAAACCTTGTAGTAACTGAATTCCTGTGACATTTGTCATCCCGATCGATTGTGATCACATCGGTGAAGGCTACAGTTTGGCTTCCGATAGCTGCGGCAACTCTCCGCCTTCATTATGAGCCTGTGAAGGGATGAAATGCGGGTGGGAGGACGCCGTTAATCCTCAGTAAGCATGCTGCATGTCAAGCCCCTCTGCTGAAAGATTTACAGGTCAATGTCACAGTCGCGGCCCTCTCTCTCCTGGAGGTGGCGATTGCTTCGCTCTGCCTGGCCCGGTGAACAGTCGTTGGGGGAGGCCGAGGTCCCGCAGCCCCTTAAATCTTACTGCTGTCTAATATTAACTGCAGCACAAACACAGCTCTGGTAAACAAGAGGCAGAGTAAACACACTCCCAAGGCTTGCAAGACAAACAGACAGTGTGCATGGACGGACACGCACAGCGTGCACGCAGCACACACTTAAGTATGGTAAATAATTCACTTTAAGTGTTTCATCTGGAATTTTGTTACCAGGATTCAGGTCATGGAACATTCAAATGTTCCACTGAAACACAAAATAATACAAACGAATAAACAAATAAACTAATTTACAAAGTCATGTAGAATGGATGTAAAGAATCCGTCATCCTCTCCAGTACACATGGACCGATGGTTGTATGATTGTAAATGCCTGGATGCTGGGAATGTATTAATTTGACTCATCAGTTTAGATTGAGAAACTTTTCATCAGCCCAGCTGTTGCACACTGGGACACATCCACTCAGGCCAACCCGTCACACACACACAACCACACGTACACACACCATGAGGGACCCCACGAGGGAGGAGTTCTTCATTTTTCTCTGGTTCCCTCAATTCTTCCATCCATTCCGACAAACTTCTGATCTGTGAAGTCCCAGCCAGGTCCAGCTGTTTGGACCCGAGTCCCATCCCGGTCCTTGCTGGGTGTTCCTGCTTTTCCTTTTTTCTGTCCCTGAGGGACATTAAGACCTCCTCCAGCACCATCATCTACCACAGAACAGAGCCTACAGCTGCACTCTGCTCTTCCTCTCTGTTTATGCCATTGCAGGGCCTTTGGTTTTAAAAATAGGCTGGGATATCAGCTTGGACAGCTAAGAGACCTGGATTCATCCTGGGAATTGAGGAATGTCTCCCAACTTCCCAGATGCCTTATATCTGTGAATCGTCTCACTGATTGACTGTGTGTGTGTTTATGTCTTCAGTGTTTGCGTGTGAAGATATTTGCCGTATTAGAAACTGGAGAGCAGATCTTCCGTCCAGATGAGAGAGTGGACTGAGTTGGAGATGAGCTTTTCAGCGGGGGGGTTCTTCTCCTCAGATGCTTACTGCTCCTCAGAGCAGCTCCAGTACTATGGTGAGTCCTCAGCAGGCCCTCTGCTTCTTTCACCTTTTCTCCTGTTTCCTCAGGGATTCCTCCTGAATCTTATCTTAGTTCTGGGAGAAATTCTTTATAAGTCACATGTTGCTGTGATATTGGTTCTGATACAGACGGTGTATGTACTCTTGTACCCTTTGGACATGTGATACCATGAAGGGCAATCATTCTCCAACAGAAAGCGCCCCCTGGTGGTATTTAAAGTGACTGGACATTTCTGTAGACAGTCAGATTTTTTTATTGTGGACAAATCAAATTGCTCACATTAAGTTTTGGGTTTTTTTAAGAATTATTCTACATATATTTTTGCAAATCATCATTTACATTTTGTGTTGAAAGTAGCCTGTTTGCACATTATGTACTTTTTCAGTAACTTTTCACTTTTTTTCTGTGATTTCTTGGAGATGTATGGAAGCTGCAGCAGCTCACATGAGACAGTTGCCTCCATATAAGTATGTATGTATATTTATGTATGTATGTATAGAGAGAGAGAAAGAATATTTTTGTCCATCTCTCTCTTTATTCCATGTTCGTTGATGATGTGATTAAAATGATAATAACAAGCAATAAAAATGAAAAATATAGAAAAAAATAGTTTGAAAGTAAACTAATTAACGCCATATTATATTAGCTCCATGCCATATAAATGACATACCTATATTCTTACATACATAGGTACATATACGTACCTACACAAAGTTTTACAATACATAAAATGAAGCACAAACACACAAACAGACTAAGCATATCATTGATCTACTGTGATCTCTGTCCTACCCAAATGATTAATATATATTTGTATATATCTTACACAACTCGGACGTGACCGTCCCATGTGAGCTGCTGCAGCTTCCATGCATCAGGATTGATGAATGAATTCTGGGTGTTTATTTACTTTCTCTGAGTACTCCAAGACACGGAAAATATGTTGAGGGACTTCAGCCGGTTGTTGCATTTACAACACGTAGAAAAGCTGTCCACAGATTGGAGGAGCTATTTATACTGACGTGGATCAACAAATCCCCTGGTGTTGTCTCCCCTTCGCCTTGTGGGAGTCGTGGGTGCCACTATGGGGGTTCATGTTGCTGGAGCTGTTGGCTCACTAGCATGCGTGGGATGGAAGGGAGGCTGAGGAGTGTTTAGACAGTGCTTGAATGGTTTACAAACAGAGCAATCCACAGCTCAGTCACACGTCGAGAGCCCAACGGACCCCCCTCACTACCATCACTGCCACAGCCTGGTTATGACAGGAAACATCTGGAGAGGCGTGACAAAGGGTTAACACAGTTCACGTCCTTCATACCAACCGTTCTCTGTTGATGTGGACAGAGCCCAGGTCACAGTGGTCAGACCGGCGTCCCCCAGAAGGGACCAGTTGGATTGACATCTGCCAACTATGGTAAACATGTTGAGCAATAACATGTTGTACCTTGGTTATTGTTTCATTATAGCACTTTTCCATTCATTGTGAAATGTGATACAGTGAATGGAATGTCTTCCAGGATGTGTTTGATGGATTATGTTTATCATCATTTTACATGTATATTTATAAATTGGGCAGATGCTTTTATCTAAAGTGAGAAACGATACAAGCAGTGCTAGGCGATCAAGTCATTAGTCACTAAGCTATCCTAATAAGATGTACAGTTTACCTTTGAACTCATTTTTTGTATTTGCGTGAGTAAAATGATTGCAGTAAAGTATAGTTTTCAGTTTTTTAATGAATAGGATATGTGGGGAGCAGTTGGAAGGTTATTCCAGCACTAAGGGGCGGGCTCTGAAGGGACGTTTGTGCTGTGCTCGTGGCATTAGTGTGGCAGGGCTTGTCGCTCCACTTTAGCTAAATTTACTTATTTACATCCAGGAGTGATACAATGATAATTGCTTACCTACAACTGGTAGCAGTGGTTCTCAATCGTTTGTTACTTGATCAAAAGGCAGTGATTTCCATTCACTGAGTGTCTGCAGATGATGTGGGAGAACCAACCTTAATCATTTCATTAATGATACCCAACAGTTCTCTGATTTTACTTTCTTTCTTTTTTTTTTAATTGGGAGGCTTACTAACATTACCTTGAAATAAGCTGTGTAAAAAATAATCATTCATATTCCTTGTGTGGTGGTATTGTGGATGGTATCTTCTTCTGGATTGACATGCATAACTTTGGTTGTGCTCTTCATCCAGTCAGTAAATAGAATCAATCCAATTGTCCTTTAAAAGCCCCATGTTTCCCCCAAGATATCCAAAAGATTCTGCAGATAAACACTTTTCAGTCAGGCACCACACTGAACAGCCGTAACTGCCTGAATGATGTTGAAAACTCCTAAATGTCACTGAGAGCCCTCAGCTGTATCCTGTATCCCATCTCACTCTTAGCCTTTTTCATTGTGTCCCCCAAGACCCATTAAAGCAGGACAGTCACATGTGAGACGATGGACAAAGATTACATTCTCAACATGCACTTTGACTCTACAGCAGTGTTGAAAATGTCCATTCACTTTTTTTTAGGACAGTTAGGATTGTGAAAGTATATTAAGATTGATATTTATCTGTGTCTGTGCGTGCGTGTGTGTGTGTGTGTGTGTGTCAGTGTGTGTGTGAACTGAATCATGCATGCAAAGTCTCCCATCTTCATTTTGTGAATGTTCACAATTTTTGGATGAACTGAAGGAGGAAAGAAATTAAAGAAGAGAAAACAGGAAGTTAAAAAGAAACGAAGGAAACAAAGAGGAAAAGATGGTCGAAACTGAGGAAGGATAACAGGAAAAGAAGAAGGGAAAATAAGAAAGACAGTTTAGACGAGTAAAACTCTTTAGAGAGCACCTGAGTTGATGATGTTTCACTCTGGAGTAATCGGGTGTGATTCCTCCCTCTCAGAGTGACTTTGATGGTTGACCTTGTCGTCCTTTTCCCTTCCAGACATGCTGCCCGACCCTCTGGGTTTCCCTTTGCAGGACCCTGACCTCCAGCCGCACCCTTACAACCAACAGCAGTACAGCCCTGTCAATCTCCCTTTCACCATCTATGGATCGCCATCCTCCACCTCCTCCTCTTCCTCCTCCTCCTTTTCCTCCTCGCAACCTTGCCATCCTCCACACCTGTACAACCCTCACTGTTTGGATCATCAGAGTCACTTCGATCCCAGCCCTGAAGTCCATTGTGGTGTTCTGGGCGGTCAGGGGGCGGGGGTCGGAGGACTGCATCTGGGTCGACGGACTCGAGTGGGACCAGGAGGGAAGAGCAGAGGTCAGGATGAGCTGTGTGTGGTGTGTGGAGATAAGGCATCTGGTTATCACTACAATGCTCTCACCTGTGAGGGATGCAAAGGTAGAGGAAGCACTCAAGTATCGTTTTGTATGTCTTCCCTCTCTGTCCCTGTCTGTCCTTCTCATTCTTTTCTCCCGTACGGTGTGACTCTATTCCCTCTGTAGGTTTCTTCAGGCGTAGTGTGACGAAAAACGCTGTGTATCACTGTAAAAGCGGTGGTGGCTGTGAGATGGACATGTACATGAGGAGGAAGTGCCAAGACTGTCGGCTGAGGAAATGTCGCGCTGTGGGGATGCTGGCTGAATGTGAGGACAATCACACATATAAATATTATATTCAACACACAAATATATGTATTTGTGTGTCTACAGTATACATGATCATCAGCACAGTCCATCTGTTGCCGTGACACCCTGGAGTGACAGCTCAGCGTTTTGTTTCCAGGCTTGCTGACTGAAGTGCAGTGCCAGTCCAAAAGGCTGAGGAAGGGAGGTAAGACCAGAGGACAGGAAGATGAAGACAACACAGACAGGAGGAGGGTCAGCTCCACCAGCAGGCTGCCAGGACAGGTACTGGACTGTAATCTTTGCTTGCTCATTGGCTGATGGGATGAGGGTCCAACCAATCAGCAGCTTGTAAGGAGAGGTTGTTGGATTTAGTTTTTTTTCCAACTAATGAGTGGTGATTTTTTTCTTTTGGTTGATTAGGTATTAATCGGATGGTTGGCATGTTGTTTAATTGGTTATTTGATTTGTTTTTTTGATTGTTTAATAGCTCACCGGGCTGGGCTTAGTTGGTTTATTGGAGGGAAAGCAGTGCTGGAAAATGTATTCAAATCCTTTATGTAAATAAAATGAATGATACCAAAATGAAAGATAATCTAATAAACTCACACTGAACAAATATTAGCATAAAAAATACATTATAACTTGAAAAATATTCTTACTGATGACGGCAAACACGATCTGTCAAATTGTTCCATTATTGATCCAAAGATCAATATCATATATCAACATAATCTCCAATTTTGGATGCTTTGGAATCAATAAAGATAAAGATTTTGGAATTAAACAATAAAACCTTCACCAACATAAGATTTTTTTTGTCTTAGTTTTGTTTTATGGACTTACTCAGTCTCAGGATAAGTAAAAGTAGTCTTTGAAGTGTGATGGTTTCATTGCTATTTATCACTGCTGTCATCCGTCCCTGTTCTGCACCACCACACATTACTCAAAACATCCCAGCATCACTCACAAACAGCCTGACAGCTGCCGTGTATAATGTTCTTCTATTATATTGTATTTTCTGTTGTAATGTATTTTCTCATTGGCATCATATAACCACCACATTGGTCCGTGTCTGCATTAGGCCCTCTCAGCCAGCTTGAGCCAAGAACAGAAGTACATCGTGGACCGGATGGTGGAGGCCCATCAGCTGTACCGAGCTCAGGACAGCGCCCTCTGCAGGGTAGCACACGCCTCACTGTCCACACACACTGTTTTTACATGAAAAGATGATTCCTGTGCTCATGTTACCCTTGTGCATCGTTACAGTTTTTTGAGTGGCCACCTGCGGATGAAGGTGATGCCCAGTCTGAAGTTGTATCACCCCACCTACAAAGACTGCTACAGTTCGCCAGGACAGTGCCAGGTATGATGGAGGTGGAAATAAGCTGCTTTGTTCGGTGATGTTTCAATAGAATCATGCAAGTACAAAAGGGATGATCTGCATGGTGTCTTTGTCTCTCACCGTCACCTGATTTGCTTAACCAGGTGTGTTTTAATCCACTGAACACACCTGTTTTCGTTTATGGGGTGTGGTAGGGCATACTCCTTCCTTCCTTTCTTTATATATCTGTTCTGAATTTGGACCATTTGTCTGACTGTATATGAGGTAAGTGAGTGAGAAAGTGGCCAGTTTCTAATTAGACCACTGTCATTTTTACTCATATCACAATGTTATTACTTAAATAACTGCCATTGTTATCATATTTTATCCTTATCAATGTGATGTTTACATATTTTATACTGCTTCTTTCTTATGAGTGCTGCTACATGAAGTTTGTTTTATGATCTAACGTGACAATATGTGTGTTTTATGTCTTAGTTGTGCCAGTGTCTGGACTTTGCTGTCTGCTGGTACACCCATAAAGTTAAATCAAACAGATCCATCATTAATGCTATTAGTGACACCCACGGTTCTCCTGCCATCATGACAATGAGCCCAGCATGCCCACATTATCAGCTGACCCACAATTATCTCATGTTGAATATAAAATGTTAATTTACAAAAGTACCATAGTAACGATAAATGTATTGGAATACAATACCTCTTCAGCTTGGATCCTAGCCAAACGGATCCAATCAACATTTGATCCAATCAACATTTACTCCTAGAAGACACAAATCAGAGAGAACAATGACAACTTCCTGTTTTCTTCCCAGGGTTTGACCTTCTGGATTTTTCAGACCAGAGCTCTCTGTTGTCCATCTCCTCATTAGAGATCATGTTCCTGCTGTCAGCTCAGCAGTTCACCCAAAACCCAAGCAACCCAAGTCTAGGTAACTCGAGCGTAACCCAGGAGTGGGCAGCGACCGCACACACACAAACTCAGTGATATGTCCACAATACCCAGTCACAATCTTTGTTTTCTGTGATCAGTCTTGCAGCCCTTGGGCATGGCAGCACACAGGTGTCTGAGGAACTCAGAGTCAAAGGAAAATCTCCACAGCAGCAGGATGCTGCTCAGATCAGGTCAGAGCCATTACAAATATTCTACATGTATTGAAACTTGGTGCTAGAGTGATAACTTAGACTTAATTGTGTTTACAAATTTCCAGTTTTGGTTTGGTCTGTTTTTATTACTATTTCATGTACTGTATACAGACTGTAGTCCGTTCTGGGTCTAGTTTTCATTTGTTAAATGAAGTGGAGGGTTTTCCATTTCTGCTTTATTATGAGAGGTACAGTAGAGGGATAGATATGAAGGAAAGGGCAGAGAGTGATGGGATGACATGCAGCAAAGGGCACAGGTCAGATACAAACCGGCACTGCTGCAGTATGTGAGATGCGCTCTACCTGGTGAGCCACTGGGGGGCCCCATGTGTTCTTCTTTTAATAGGATATAATACAGTATGAAGCAATACAAAATCTAATATCAAAATAAAGGAAAAAATTAATACAAGTAATAAAACCCAATGGCATACAGGTAGATCTTATCTGGGATGCTCATATTTTAATTAATTTGTTTGCAAATGAGCACTTGTGTTCTTTTCAAGTCATCTGTATGCAACACTGAGTCCAAGACAAAATGTTGGGCGTCAGTGAGCTGCAGTAATCCATGGATCAATGAGGAGACTCCGAGCTGAAGATTTTAAGCCTTCTTCATATCATTAGATGGATACGCATTTTTTTATGTGTGGTTTAAAGCTCTACAATATAAGAGAACAAAATTGCTTTAAATTCATGAAATTTTACTCAATTGTAAGAATTAAAGATGATTATTGTGTGATAAATCACACTTACAGGATGGACACCAAAGCAAGGAAAAGAGACAGAACATATGTCTGGAGGCAGCCTATTATCTTATCTCATCTTCATCTTATCTTAATTAATGTAGAAAAGGTCTCTCCGTGATGACCAACTTATGTACTACATTAGCTTGCAAGCTAACCATGGCGGTACTATCCTGAACTACCTGTAATAAGCTAATAGTACAGGGTAATGTTTAGACTAATTTAAGAGTAAAATATTTCTAAACCATGTTATTACATTTCAGGAAACTTGGAAAATGGACATGAAGGCTGAACATTATAACATTAATGCCGGTTTGCAAAGTATAATGTGGATCTTATTTTTGGATTTTGCAAAATGAATGTATGCTATAAAATTAAGCACCGAGATGACGGCAATAGTGACACATCTGTCCCCTGGTCCTTATTGCTTTAATGGACTTAACTGGGCCCAATTGCTGGCATTTATCCATGACTGGCTATAATTAAGAGTTTGGTACTCATGGGATAAGAAAATTAAATGCTAAAATGTGTTTGTTATTTGGCTTGTTTGTGCAGGACCCAGTGAGGATCTCTTAGAGCCGGTGTTCAACTTCTTCCACAGCATGGCAGCACTAAGGCTGACGGAGGCTGAATACACACTGCTCACTGCTACCGCTCTGCTCTGCTCAGGTACACATCCCTCATTTCCAGTGTTTGCTCCATACAATCCATCATTTATCCTGTCAACACATACAAATTCTACATGTAGCCACAGCATTGTTAGTGCCTGGAGCTGTACAACAGATTAGGATTTTGACTCACAAATAACTTGAGACTTTTCTGTATTCATTTGATATATTGGTGTATTCATCTGTCACTGTCATGCTACTGGAACAGGTCAATCTATGTGTTTTTCCACATCTGATCATCACGATAAACATGATGTGATGCATGTGTGTGAGTCTCAGTGGGTCTCTGGTCTCTGTCCTTACAGACCAGGCATCGCTCCAGGCAGCAAGCTGTGTAGAGAAAATACAGGAGCTGATCCTGGACCTGCTGTCCAGGGTGTGTGGGGCTCAGGCTGGGACTGCACATGGGGGGCCGCAGCGTTTTGGCCGTCTGCTTGGCAGACTGACGGAGCTGCGAACCCTTCGTCACAACTACCTCCTCCTAACCAGACAACAGCATGGACATGCAGGAAGCCATTGTCATCATCACTCAGTTTATGAGCTGAGAAAATTGTACAAAACCTCAGACCTTGATGTGCAGGAATTTTCTCCTGACACTGAGCTGACTGCTTTAGACTAAAGGCCTGTTTGGAAAAAGATGAAGCAAAAACTTCCTCCCTCTTTGCAGTTTATTTACAATAGTCTATTATCTTATATTGGGACCTATGACTACTATACTTTTTATTGAGGCAAACATGATTTTAAGGTCATTCCATACCGATATTATACAACATGTATGCTAACAGTACTTCTCATTATTCCGACAGGTTAAAAGGAAATCAAACTGCATCATGAAATAATGTATTTAATAGTGGAAATTATGGACCAAGAGTGACAGGGTGGCTAACACAGTTTCCTCGCAGCCAGAAGGGCTGACCATGGTCCTTTCTCCCACCTCCAAAGACATGCATGCAGTATAGATAAAAGATGGACATTGTGAAGCAAATGTCAACATGATGCCAGTAAACTCCAATGATGTGCATCCATTATCTATACCACTTCTCTATGTAAGGATCGCTGTAGGGCTGGAGCCTATCCCAGCAGTCATTGGGCCAAAAGAGTACACCCTGTTCTCTAAAGGAATTTCAGTCTCTTCAAAGTGAGTGTATATACTGTAGAAGTAATGTGAAGCACAAAGAACACTACAGTGCTTAATTGTACTTAAGTAACTCAAATGGTTTTAATAGAGCATTTATTTCCCAAAAGAAGGAAATACCGTTCCAGACAAAGTATTTTGTGAGCAGATAAAAGATACAGGTTACAGAAGCTTATAAATGTGGATTTTTCCATTTGATATACTAGGGCTCATCAATAAATAGAATTGTGTAGAATAGATGCTGTTGCTCTTGATTTAACGTTTGTCTCGGTACAAACCACAAAAATCACCAGTTAAAATGTTGGCTGTATGTTTTAAAACCAAGTGTTTTAAATAACAGTTTTAATTCTCAACTTCAACCAATATAGCTTTATTTCTATACTTCTGTCTTCCATAAATAAATTATTTCTCTGTATCAAAAAAGAGAATTCAAATATAAAGAACATTTCATTATGTTGCAAGCTCCGATGCACACAGCACAATGAAATGACATCAAAGGCAAGCTAAATACACTGCAGCAAGTAAGGAGTTATTTCATCCTCCACAAATATACACAGCCTCTGTTTGACCCTCTCGGGCTGATTGAAATACGCATTTTAAACATCAACATTAAATTAAATTGGGTGAAATAATACACATACATATGTACAAAAAGTGTGCCGTTATATTATACAAATGTTTCTGTAAAAGATTAAAATGTAAAAAGCTATTGTATAAAAGATGGCAGTGATCCAGTCATTTGTCCTCTATGTTTCATATAAATATGTCAAATCTCTTTTCAGACAAATTGACTCCTTGGCAGTAGCATCATAGAAAATAGAGCAATTTCTTTTACATTTGATCCTGACACAAAACTTCAAGATGCCAGTAGAGTTAACATTTACCTCAGGAAATCCCCACACGGGGCATCAGTGCTCACTTGCCTAATGGGAACATCATTCACGTGCAGAGCTCCACATCCACTGACAGGACAGGAGGGCAGACAGTGCAGCACTGCACTCTCACAGACATCAGTGGTTTGTTAAAAACTATAGAGACAAAAAAAAAAAAAAGTCCCACAGCCACTGCAGCTGGACTGTCCTCCCAGTGCCTTAAGACCAACAGGAAATGCATAGCGGCTAAGTGTAGGTGCACTCGAGGCTCACATTGCCCTCTATAGGTAGTTGGATGTGACAAAACCTTCACTGTGGCTGATTCGACTCTGGTGCATCATGGCCCGGTCGTAGGCCACCTGGACAGACTTCCGGCTGCTGGTCTTCCGGCCCTCCATCATGCGGAGCTTGTCTGCTGTGTCATCTACACCCAAAGGTGCCATCTTGTCACGTGGGAGCCACTGCCTACAGTCAAAACGACACAGAGAATACCGATCAAGGTCTCTGAACAACAAGGACATGTCAAGAATGATATGACAGGAATGACTCCCAAGGGCACTTTGCATTTCGGTTGTTTGATACGGATAGATAGCTACTTTATTAAACCAAAGGGAAATTACAATCATCCAGTAGCTGAATAAAACACTAACAATAACAAAAATAATGATAAAAGATGTGTATGCAATATATAATATAATATATACAGTATACAATAATGTAGTGTTAGTCTGGTCATTGTTGTTGTTAACCCCCCTCCCTGCCTCCCAGGGAGGAGTTCTTCAGGCGTATGGCCAGAGAGAATTTTATAGAGAATGAATACTTCAAGAAACAAGTAAAACTTAACTAACACTTGTAAACAGTGTTACCGGTGTTTGTAGTGTGAAATAAACCATCTGGCCTTCAGTTTTGTTCCATCTTAAAAGATGATGAAAGCTGTTTTCACACTGCATCTCTGCCAATATGTTGCTCTCAGCAGTGTGTTTTGGTTGTTATTTGGTACACTATACGTGTAAGCTATTTTATTTTTTGTTGTTGTAGAAATATAAATTATACACCTCAATGCATAAAAATTTGCACACAATAAACATTTATATTGTTTTATTTTTATCTGAATTAAGTCAAAGAAATTGTTCCTGGATGAATTATGATGTGCTTTCCAAGTCTATACGTCGATCTGAGCAAATGAGTTGTGAATAAAGCTGGGAGAGCTGAAAATAAACAGTTGTTGTGGCCTAGAGACCAAGGACGAAAGCCATTAATGTGCAGATTGGACTGCAATTTCTGTTATAAATTGACCGGGTAATTGCTGACTGCCTCACCTATGACACAGCAGCAGTTATCATTCATGTAATTGCACTGGTTGGATGAATGGCACAAAGCTATGAGGTAACCACAATGAATCGCAAAGGTTTACTTTCTGAATAATTCCAGTTCCTGAGTAAATTGTATTTTCACAGTTTCAGGCCAGCCTTATGGCCTAATGGTTTGCAATCCTACTTCAACTAGATAAACTGACCAACGCACTCCAAGAGAGCTCCATGAAAGGTTCTGTAGCAAATATTACATTTTGCTGTGTTTGACCCTCACCATGTCCGCTTGTTATCGAAGAAGAGCACCAGGTAGAGCCTCTCACCGGCCTCCTCCTGCCTTTGCTCCCCTAAACGAAGGACATCTTTGGGTGGGACGGGAATGGGCACCCCATTGTGGAGCAGTCCCTCCTCAGGCATCTCTGGGTCAATAATCTGCAACAAACATGCATTCCAACATGAAGCTTGTGGGGTTGCATTAGCTGAGTTCCTATCGTAGCACATTTGTTTTATAAATGTTTAAAATAAAATGATGTTTCTGAAATGCCAACCAGAACAAATCATTACCAGAGCAGGATAGGAAGGATATCCTCGACATTTGGCCCACACCAGATCGAGAGGCTCCAACTCCGTCTCATCCTCAGAAATCTGGCTACAGTTACCTGCACAAGGACAGCACAAGGTTGAATCACAGTAACTACTAACTAAACCTTCAGCTAAAAATATCTTTCTCCTCCCCATTGTTACTGACACAGACCTACTGTTATTTTGTTGATTTGTGAAATATATGTAGAAGAAATTACATCACATCTAATCAGAATCATCATAATTAAATGTCCAAAAGTAGAAAAGTCCTGATTTTCTGATATCATAGTAGTTTCTGTTTCATGTAATCATTCAGAAAATGAATGATCCTGATGTTTTAAGTCAATCAGAGACACAACACAATATTACTACTGCTCCAAGACAACAATAAAAGCAAAAGCAGTGAAACATTTTCATGAAACAAATCTTCCAGACATTTCTTACATTTTTTTTTAAACTTCAAATCAGTTGATATAAACATACCAGTATAATCTGAGTCTCCGTTTACTATCTCCAGGAGGGGTACTTTGGAAAGAGCTGGTTTTCCAAGGCTTCGTTTGGGTGGGGAGCTGCTGCAAGACAGCACATTACAACCATCAACGGGTGACATGAGCTGTCATTTGGAATGTAATGATAACCAACACTAAAAACAGACAGGTAATAATGTCAACAACGTTGTTTACATTTCTTTCAGGAGGACTGGGCAAAGGTTGTACTCAGAGTCAGACCCGCTGTCTTTGTGCTTGCTGAAGCCGTTGGTCAGTCCTGCAAAAAACAAAAGTCTCAAACTGCTACTACCCATGTCACATGGCAGACAACCAGAAATAATTTCAGAATTTTTTTGTTTTGTTTGAAACATCTTTATCCTCGTTCATGCATTAAAAAAATAAAAATCACAGAAATCTGTGGTATGGTGACAGTTGATGAGGTAAACTGTAGTAAGTAGAAAAATGATGGTGATGGTTTCTGAGACATAGCCAAGAAGACGGGAGCTCCATAAAACACAAAGGATTCAGATGTGAGAATGGAAATCATGTAATCAAACTACTGAAAGTCAATACCTTTTAATAAACAAATCAATGGCAAACACATTCCAAAAACTATCATATGTCATCGTACCCGTTTTGCAGGCTGAGTGAAGGACCTTCAAGTAAAAAATGAGTCTCATGTTAGTAACTAAGTTAAGTTGACTTACCACTATCCAGTGTGCGTTTAAGTGTCCTTTCCAGCTCGCCATCTGAGCAAATGTCTTGATTTATGTGTTCAGGTGTGCTAAGGTTGGGGGGTCCTGGGCTTTTTTGTGGGGTCTTGGATGGAGTGGAGAAAGGCGTAGTGGATGGGGTGCTTGCTGCGGAGTTCGGAGCTGAAGGGCTGTTGTTTGTATTTTCC
>OMNV01012614.1:36575-67518 GCA_900303265.1 Brotula barbata
TGTTTGTATTTTCCTCCTTTGACCCCTTCCCATTCAGCAGAGGATGGTCTCTTTCTCTGAACAGCTTGGCTCCATTTTTTGCTTTCTTGAACAATACAGAGGTGCGTCTGCCGACTCCCCCGGTCGTGGGCTGTTGGGGATTGCTGAGCTCTGTCAAGCCGTTAGACATGGCCGGCCTTTCACTGTGCAAACTGGGAATCGGCAATGCTGGCTGCTCCTCTGCTGTAGTGCAATTAACGTTCTCTGTGGTGCTGTCTGAGAGGTCACTGTCGACCTTGAGGCGTTTGCAGGGCCCGCTAGGGGACTGGGGCTCCCGTGTGATTGGCCTCAATGTGGGAGGCTCCAGAGGTGTATCCCCCTGCCGTGGAGGAGGAGCTGGTCCAGTAGGTTCAAGTGTTGGAGGTGAAGTAGATTTGAGGTCTTCTGTAAGTTTGAGAAGGAAAAATGAAATTTAAATTCACTCACTATTTCAAAGGAATGCCCACTTAGTATGCACTGTGATGTGGTGGTGCCGTATTCACACTGGAAATGGTATCAATTCATAATGACATACTTCAGCCATTCTAGAATTCTAAAGACAGTCCAAATATAGCTGAGGCATTCTGTTGATATGAAACACCTTATTAAGACAAGTGAACAAATTACTTTGCACTCACAACTGCAAACTGAGCATACACCAGCAACATGGTAATATGACAATATCAATGGCTATGCTGGCACAAATCACAGGTGTTCAGCTGGCCTCCTCTATGGTAGAAAGAACTATCCTATCTGACTAGCCTGTTGTCATAAGTGGGATGATATGGCATGACTGTACGTGGCCAATGGAGAGTGGTGAGTCCATGACAGTGATGTATAAAAGAGGTGCAGACAGAGTGCACTTATAGAGAGGAGTTGTGAGGCAGCCATGGCTAACGAGACTCTGTGGGCCCCTACTTACTAGACTGGAGACAGTGGGGTGGTTGGGGTTGGTGCGTGGGGGGGACCCTGGCTCAATTACCTGAGGACAATGTTCTGTTAGCTCAGGTTCACAACTGATCTCATTGAAAAAAGTGTTTGTTTTAAAAGGTACATGCACTGGTAATATACTGCTAAAACAGGTGCTTTCATCACCCACCTTTATCAGAAGAGAGGCCATTGTCCTCCTTAACATCTTTCTCATAGTCTTCCTCCTCCTCAAACTCGTCATCTTTCAGATGTCCGTTGTGAAGCGTGTGGCGGGGGTGTTGGCCCTGGCGGTATCGTATGCTGTTGATCTCACGGCGTAGCAGCCGGATGCGTCGGGTCCGGGCACCACTGCCTCGCATGGAGGTAACAAAGTCTAGCTTGTCCAGTAGCTCCTTAAGCTGCTCCTCCACGGTCATGTGAAGCCGGTTGTCTGGATCCAGCACGCTGTCAACTGAGCATGATAAGGACAAGTTAGTAACAGTTAAACCACTGCTGACTGCAAAAGCTTTTTTGTAAAGAAACGTCAAATCAATTCTTGCTGATTAAACCTACAACAAATGATGCACGGAAAAAAAGATTTCTTAAAAAGCAATACAATCTGTATAACTAACATGTCGTACCATCTTCCCAAGTGCAGCTGTAAAAGTCTAATTTCTGGGGAGATTCAGGCAAGTGCATGCCAGTGTCCATGTCGAGGCCATTGTTGGTAACTTGGCGTTGGGCATGGCGTAATATGGCTCCCCCTAGGTCCCGAAGACGCAGCGCTGCCCGGTGGAAGACTGTGTCCTTGGCATTGTAGAGGAGGCAGTTGGACACCATCAGGTTGAAGTCAGTCTCCAGATCAGCCACAGAGTGGTAAGAATGTTTATCCAACTTCAATTGCATAGTGGAAAAGTCCATGGGCTGGTTGATAAAGTCCAGATAATCTGGGACCTAGTGACACAGAATGAGTTGGTAAGAAAACCTAGAAATTATTTAGGACTGAAGAATTTATTACAAATACCTTCTACTATAGACAACAAACTCTGGCAACATAACATTTCCTGTCACAGATGCAGTGTTTGTTTTTAGTCAAATTATGCATGCTTCAACATTGTACATTACAGACTAATGTACTAAAGACAAAAATCATTCTAGAAAAATATTTCAACCGCCTACAAATGAAACATAGCAAAAGTGCCATTTAAAGGGTTGTATGCAAATCCTGCTACAAAGCCATCAAACACGGCATGGTTCCATTATTTTTGTGCTACATTTTCTGAAGAAAGTAGATTAAGCAAGAGTGAAACTCAGAGCTACTCACCAGGAAAGGTGGAAAGTATGCGTAAATGTAATGATTGTCCTTAACATCCCAACTCGCTCCTAAATCGAGCTCATGCATGCCAACAATGTAACAGTGTAATGTCTGACCTCCTTGACGTCGACGGGATGTGCAAAGATGTCAGCTGTGTCCTTCTCCTGTAGCTGCTCCAGAGTGGAGCGGAGCAGCAACAACATTGGAGTTAACGTCATCTCAAGAGCAGCCTGATGAACTTTGACCTGTGAATATAATACAATTAATGGGGAGAATGAGGAAAAAGTAAAGATAAAGACGCAAGGTCTGTAGGGCAAACAAAGATTACACTGACATTAAAGCTACGCAAAGCCCAAAACACCTTAGAATGCTGGTTATACTTGAGGATTTAATGGAAAAACAAAATCAACTGTAGCCTGCAAGTATTGATGTTTACTCTCCAATGGAGAATTAAGTATTTGTATGAAGTACAGTTATCCTTAACACAAGAATTTGAGATTGTTCTTTCTCTCACCTGCTCTCGTTTGAGTTTCTCCCTCTTACGGATGAGTTCTACCAGAAGTCTGGCTTTTTCCAGGTCATGACGTAGCTTCTGCCAATACCTCAGTGCTTCTTTTGCTGCAGAGACCTTTTCGTCCACTTCAGGCTGCAAAACATTGAAACACAACTTTGAAATGAAGATAACTTCTAAACATAGTATATTGGTGGCCATTTAGCTATAATTACATAAATGCCAATCCGTATTATCAGTATTGGTGTGACCTTATCGAAGAAATATTAAGGACAAGGTCTGTATGATGTGCAATGTCTGCATTGACATCACATTCCAAAAACAATAAATCTCTGTAGGCCCGTGAACATCTTTACAGTAGCACAGTATAAAATCATGTGACCAGAAAGTTTTAAGCAAATGGTCTTAATTATGCAAGTATGGCAGCCAAGGTGTCTGGGATTTACATGCTGGCCGTGGTGCATTAACAGTACCTGTGATTTTAGGCTCAATTCCTTATCAGGATGTTTGCCTGCGTCCCTAATGTTTTTACAAGTGACCACAATGACTTACAAAACAGGGGGAGTGTCAGTGGGACTGAGGATGTGTGAAACACCTGCGTTGCTATGTGTAATGTTTGAGACTCTGGGAAGGCTGAAAAAAAATGAAGACTTTGGCAGACACGTTCACATAATGCCTTCATGGGATGCTTGTTAGCTCCCATTTACACTTCAGAATTCATAATTACTGCATGTGATGCATTCATGAGTTTATGGTTGGAATACAAAAAAGGATGACCGGTGAAAACATTTATTTTCCTAGATACTGAAGGCACTTCTGTTTTATTCTTGAAAACTGTACATATCAGCACAGAGGTTATGTGGAATATGTTGTAGTTGAATATTTAATATTGAGTGAGGTCTGGCCTGATTGTACTTGTGACCGCATTGTACTTATCCTAAATGAATGTTGTGTTGGTGATGAAACACTGTAGTGACTAGCGTGATCCTTTTTTCAATACTTTGACTAGCTTTAAGTGGCCTTCTTACACTCTGATTAGAGGTGCACCAAAGTCTCGCTTTCCCCTCACCCTGTGTCCTGCGCTCTCATTGGCTGTAGCTCGTCTCTGCTTTCATTGTTGGTCACGGCACTTTTTGTTCTACATGATTTGGACTCGCCGACAGGCCCAGATATTTGGCCTACTGGCTATCTCTCTGGATGTCTAAATGAGGCCCTGACTTCATTTGAGTCTAAAACAAAAACTTGATGAGATGCATGTCTAAAACTTGATGAGATGCATGTATGAATCAACGTGTATAATGACTACTGGAATTAAAGAGCATTTAAGACATCAACATTGTCTATGAAGATTCTCATTCATCCAGGTCATGGTTATCCAAGAAGGGTTGAATAGATTGCAACTGGACTTGATAAAAGATACTTGAAGACGTTGCGCCTCTCATCCAAGAGGCTTCTTCAGCTCTAACTGACTCTTGGGGAGTTCCAGGTATTTAACCCAACAATGGTCATTTGCATTTGGCCTCTGATCACTGCAACAACTCTCAACAAAGGGTACCAGGAGTGCTAATGAGCCAAGTATTATCAACAACCTGCGACTCCCGACTCAGTTTGAACTGAAGAAGCCTCTTGTATGAGAGGCGCAACGTCGTCAAGTATCTTCTATCAAGTCAAGTTGCAATCGATTCAACTCTTCTTGGAAAAGACTTCAACATTATACGCCTGATCTGACCATGGTTAACAAATAATGCCATGGAGATGAATTTTAGGGAATCACGTAATACAGTATTTGTAATTTTCATAATTTTAATAAAATGTACATTAACTGTAAATGGCAGTTGTAACTAGTTTCAATTGGAAAACCCCCATCATTATCACAATTTAATAATAGTCACACAGTCAGAAGCTGGGGTTATATTTAATGTACTGACCTGTTCAGCATTCCTTTGGGACTGGACATTAGAGTGTAACCGGCGGACCAAAGGCACGCCATTTCTCGATTGACGTTTAAGTAACCAGTAGTTATGTAACCTCTGCATGAACTGGTTTTTCTTCTGGAGGAGGATGCCTTTGCAGATGACATTTAGCCTGTGCAACAAAGAAGAAACACAGGAAGGTTGGTCTTTCCATCGACACACAGACACCAAACAACTTCAAAAAAGATAAACTCATAATTATTTACAATAAAAGGGAAAGCAAAAAATTTAAGTACAACTACCAAATATCTTTGATTTAAGTTTAATATGCTAACGTTATATAAAATATTTGGCAAAAAAAACAAGACAAGGAAAATGTATGTACTTTTGATTTTTTAGTTGATAAATGGTGATTAAAGTCATTGAGCCATTATTTATTGAACTAAATTATACCTGTTAGTGGGTATCTCAGGCACTGTCACAAGTGGTGAAGTCTGTTGTGCAGGTGACCCTGTGCTATTCTTCCCTTTCCTTTTACCCCTCTTGGCATCTTCTTCACACTTCCTGCCTTTTTTTGGTGTTGCTGGAACCTCAGTGTACGCAATGCGTCCCCTACTCGCCCTCCCTCTGCTGCCCACAACTCTTCCTTCACTCTCCTCCTCATCTGAAATGGTTTCTTGGCCTGGTGGAGAATGGGCCTCACAGAATGCTGTCTTTTTAACAGAGAATGTTGTCCCATTAATGTTCATCTCTCGAACAGGGTCAATCTTCATGAAAAGGCCTGCCCGCTGAGCACACGTGACATGAAATGCTGTGTAACAGTTAGCCTTGTGGCACTGGATCGATGCACCACGACCCTTCTGCTTACACAGGTAGCAGGTCAGTTTCCAGCGTGCAGGAGGAATATTGCTGACCCCTTCAACTGGTTCTAAAAACACTGTGTTGGCAAAGCAGACCTCAGGGATCCAGATAGCACACACCACATGTGCCCATCTGCCGTCACTTGTTTGTTTGAAGGCGCCACCACGGTTTGGACAGAGGACACAGTCAACTGGTTTTTGAGGAGACTGGAGACAGCAGCGGCACAGCCACTGGCCCTCTGGGATGTAGGGCACTCCATAACACTCCTGGTGTACAGCCAGGTTGCAGGAGTCACAGAAGAGGATAACATTGCTGTTGAGGCATTCGTCATCCAGGCACACACAGCAAAAGGCATCATCATCAATTGCGCTCTGTGAAGGAGCACGGCTGCGGGCTTCCTGGTAAGCCTCCTCCTCCAGCCTATCCACCAACAATTCAAAGGTGTCCGGTGAGACAGCAGAGTAACCTTCTGATGTCCGGCCTGCATTGACCATTTCCAGCCAGGCGATGTCTTCTTCATCCATGTCATATTCCGTCTCAGTTTCCAGCTCCTCAGCTGACCGTTCAATGTAACGGTAATAAGCTGTAGGCAGAGGAGATGCCTCAAGTGGCGTAAATGTTTCTAGCACACGAAATTTAGGTTCAGGGAGGGTCATGTGGTGATGCTGTGATGAGTTTAGCTTTTCGGGTGTTTGTGAATGAGATTTGGAGCAGTGGGTCTTGGAAGATGGGGGCGATTTGACGGAGGAACATTTTAAGTCTTTCCTACGACTTCGCGGTGTGACAGGTTTGCGGACAGTTTGTGCACTGCTGGTTGGAGAGGATGGCTGCTCGCTATTTTCCTTGTTGCTATTACATTCTGTAATGTCCTGGGCCATCATCTCATCTTCAGTAATGACTGGCAAGGGCTCCAGAACAGAAATGCGGTGGAGCCTACCATCCAGTTCAACCTCCACCACCTTCTGGGCCTGAGCATAGGTAAGAGACTCTTTTCTGGGAGATGCTTTGAGGCTGTAAGGGGATGTAGATCGTTGGCAGGCACCCCTACGACTGCCAACTGTCCCATTGGATCGCTTATCATCGGCGCTGCCTCCTCCAGCCGAGTGGCCTCTTCGACGTGGCTTCCTCATAGGCGTTGTCCAGTCACTTTCACCCCTGTCGATTTGAAAAAAGTGAGACAAGAGTAGTGAGAGACAACAGTAGTGAGTGACAAGAACCCCAAAGAAATATACCAATGTACAGTATATTGTATATTACATACTAGAAATGCTTGTTAATGGGTGTTCCACTAGAATACTCCTTCATTATCCTGATGAATTGCTTACTTTTATCAGGATTTACTCTTTTATTTCAACAATTTAGTAACTTCTTGTGGATCATTAATAATTAAATTAACAACATGTTTTTATAATTATCGTTTTTTTGTTCCACAATGACAACTTAACAAAAGAAAGACACATAAAGTGCAGAGACGTGAAGACTGATATATTAGCATAAAATATGCGATCATAGTTCTACTTTTTTTCCATGAGATGTATCACATATGGTTCAACAAACAAAATGTATCACAGAGAATAGGTACAATCTGTGTGTGTTAACGTGCAATGTGTTCAGAATAACTCAATTAGCCTTTTAGTTCATCAGACTGGCCCTCAACCTGTGGTTAAAGTTGTTAAGAGATGGATATTTTAGCGTGAAAATATAAATTCCAAAAACAAAGTAAAGACAGCGTTGCCCACCTAAGAAAGTCCTCGTTTAACAAAAACTTCTTTATAAAAACAATACTTCAAGTGTGATTCAGAGAATGATTCCATCTTTTTGACATGAAAATAACTATCATTGCCAGTGTACCGGGTGTGTTTTTATGATAAATACTGAAACCGGGCTGTGATCGTGGATGTTGAATTGTAAACATTCCTTCACACATCATCGCGGCGAAAAACCAAATCGCTTATCTACAGGCGTAAATACGTCATAAAATGCACTGACTGCTGACCTGCTGACGACCGCGGTCAGCGACAAGAAAACAAACAAATAAATAAAAGAAACTGGTAGAATATTAGCGACTTTAGCTCATAAATTATTGGCAACTACTGTCAAGTCAGGTCACAACACAAGGCGCTCATCCTATCAGCGTTCACAAAGTTTTGATTGATCCACAACGGAGCCAATCGTCTTTTAGTATACAACCGCGTCTACAGATCAGTGTCCTTATTTCAAGAGTAAAATGTCAGCCATATTTACTCTTTTAAAACTGTTTAAAGAACCTGCACTGCTTCAATTATGGTAGAAGTTCTAAGCTATTTGATGAGATTCTATGTAATGAAGATTTAGAATGAGAAAGGTACACTGTTGGGACGGTGTTCTCCGATATAAAGTACAGACGAGTAAACACATCAGCTATCCTGCTAACTTTGCATATGGGGAGCTCTGACGTGAACTGAAGATTTGGCGTAGACAAGGCGGCAGAACAAGTTAAATCGCTCCGCTGCTGGCTGTGCTTAAAAAACATAAACTATTTTTATTATTGGTAAAAAGTCCCAAACTGGGGCGACCTTACCTATTATGGCAACTGGCTGACACGAATACCTCGACAGCCGGTCTAAACACTGCTTCTGCAGTAATGGTTGCCTAGCCAGCAGCTTACTTGCTGTGCTCCCAGAGCTAACGGCTACCGTCAGCCGGCTGTAGTTGGTTGTTGCCACCGGTAGATTTCTCCGTTTTGGTACCCTCCGTTCTTCACAGGACGTCGTTAGGCTAACAAGCTGTTAAGTCCAAAGCCTGGACGAGAATTCGAAAGGCATGTTTATAGTACAATGCTGAAAATAATTAATTGTCGGCCCAATTTTGTGCACAAGGCAAACGTTAGCCTCCCTCTGCTAGTTGTCCAGCTAATTGGAACTCTGAGTATGCTAGGTCAACTTTAGCTAAAGTAAAACATAGCACATCCGGATCCATATTTCAAAATAATTTCTTATTGACGTCCAGCATCACCGAGAAAAAAAAAATGTTATTTTTAATATCATTACATTGGATTATGTTATTTTTATATTTTGTGTGCGGAAAGGACAGAAATGCATATTCTTACCCACTGCATTCATTAATGAACACCCAAACTGTAACTGACATAAGATGTATCCGTTTAATACGTTCTTTCTTATGGTACATTTATAATGTCGTCACAATTTTATTTGTTTCTAATTTTAAATGTCAACTTGACTGTGTTTTCCAATCGACGTAATTGCTAAACGTAAGGCTCAAGTGTTACTGTTATCTACAACAAATGGGATGGGATAGTTTACGGCCATTTTAGAGGTCCATATTTCGTTAATTCGTTTGTTGGTGAATCATATGTGGGGGATGATGATGACGAAAGACGGCTATACGACACTTTATTTTGAAAGTTGTCGATTTCCTCTTTCTGCTGGCAATAGCTATCGGCTCGCTCTCGGACAAGCTTCCTTAACGTCATCACGCTTAGGTTTTCGCGCGCGTAAGTTGCCAGACAAATGTAATAATAATAATTACAATTATAATAATAATGAGAAAGCAACAATAACAACAATATTAATAATAATCATTTGCAATACAAACCAAGTACTACATATCAACTTAGAGCTCTACTAATAACACTCAACTTAATAATTTCCCAGGTGTGAATCATTTTAATACCTGATTCTACAAGCGTGTGCATACATACATGAATTCAGATTTATTTTCACACTGGAAATAACAATTGTTAATGTAATGACATGCACTCATAGTCATTCACATACACTGAACACACATATTTTGATGTAGCTTTTCATTAATTTAGTGCCATAAACCCCAATGTCCATCATCCAGCAGTCCCTGAGGTTCTCAGTGCTTATGTAAATCCTTAAACACTGATAAATGAATTGGTAATTAGTAAGTTTAAGGCAAACTGCTCAGGGTTATTCAAAGGTCTTTGGATACATTTAATAGGCCTTTTCACATTAGTAAGCAATTAATAATTGAGTCTATCACACAGAAAAAAACAGTTCAACCCAAAACAAATAATTCTGAAACATTCCAGATGGGAAAAATGTTCAGTGAAATGTATGTAAGAATATAAATGGAGTCAAATAAATTAAGATTTTCATGTGATTATTGTTTTTTTTTCTGTGCCATAAAGCTTTGGTGGACATAGTGGCTCAATCATGGTTGTACGTTTCCATTTTGTTCAGAAGTGCTAAATTTTGTATTTGTTTTTTTCCCTTGTACACATAAACAAAATTGTTATCGTTACATTCTAGTTAACATTGTTAATATCTTAACTACACAATAGACAAAACCTCTCTTTTTTCACTTCATACATAAGGCCATAACACAACTAAAAACAACTTCAAGTTATTTATGATTTTCTACACAATCTACCACAGTAGTTTTGTGGTCTCCTTTAGAAAACTGGAATGTCTCTGGAACAGCATAACTAACCATTCATTGCAAAAAAAGGCTCCCATGTTTACTTTGTTATCCTTTAATTGTAAAATACAATATTACAGAAAAGACATACAATAACCCTTGCAATGTTTGGTCGAAAAAGATGTTTGCAAGAAAATTCATGGCAAAGGAGAGAACATGTAGGAAGTATGAGCACAGTGCTGATGGATGGTGTGACTTGTTTAGACATCTCCTCTTTTGAAATCTGATACCAAAATGCAATGAAATAAAAACAAAATGTGAATCTGTGTGAAGAAAATGTGGCAGGCCACTGGCTATGTTGCTTTGTGGCATCAGTAGTTGCATACATCATCACTGAGACATAGTCAGAGTATTTTTCCTCTTGGAATCTCGCCGTGGGAAAGGCACAAAGCTTTTCACCTCTTTGAAACACAACCCTGTAGGAACAAGGATACATACATTTGTTTTCTGCATGTGGTGCATGTCCACAACAGCAAGACTATTGTGAATAGAAAGTTCCTTTGTGTGGCATTTGAACAAGAATAAGTCATTATTGAGGTGATGATATATTAATGTTTCCGTAGCTGTACTTCCATTAGTAACCATATTTAAAAGGAAATTCAAAATCAGAAGCTTTTATGTCAGCTGGTGGTGGCCCACCACATACAACATTCATGTTGGTTTTCCCTTTAATTTGTTGCCAATCTGTATATACTATCTATGTAATTTATCCCCACTGTCTATGTCATAATCCACTGTCAACCCCAAATGTTAAATGTTATGTGGAAGAATATCACATCATTTTTTCACATTAATTTTCTTTGTTTACTCACTCTTCCACTCATCTAGGGATAATGTGGCGTTGTCATGGCTGTCATCATACTGTTCAGGTTGAGGAAAATCATCTGGGTCCCTTAAGCTGTCAAAGTATGGATGCTCCAGAGCCAGTTCAGCTGTGGGCCTTTCATCTCCATCCAAAACCAGCATCTTCTCCAGTAGGTCTATACCTGCAAAATGATGGGTGCACAGAATAATTCTATCATTTGGTCACATTTCGAAACTCATCAAACTGAAAAAGTTAAAACAAAGCAGAACCCAATAAACACCATGATTAAAAGTAACCATAAAACAAAATGGATACTAGGCCAGCTATTGTGAGAACTATTAATGTGTGTCTGTATTGGGCATTATCCTAAGAAAAAGAGCGAACCTGCCATTACCAAAGGCAATCTCAGAAAGAGTTGAACTCACCGTGTGCGCTGGCTCTGGGGAACAACACAGAGAAATCTTTTCTGGGAAAACGAGGAAGGGTTTTAATATAATTTTTGGCCTGTTTGAGAAAATAAAAAGACATAATTAGGCATTGCTTACACATTGCCAAGAGTACAATGCAAATGAAACAGCCCATGCCGAATCTATCCAGACAGTGTGAATTTAATCAATCTCTGCAAACATACAGCCTACGAGAATTGAATTTAGAGTGCTCTTCAGTTTAACAAAAGCTGTAGTGATTACTGACTACCATGGAATGGTAAAATTAAGGATAAAACAGCTCACTCACTATAATCTATTGTATCTTCTTCAAGGTAAGATTTATTTATTACATCAAAAGATTGTCAGTTACATTTCAGTTTGCTGTGAAAATCACAAAATGTGACATTATGGGAGCCATCACTGACATTCATCTATTCAGAATGAATTTAATGTGACCTGTTAAAAGAATTATATATGCCATGTAATGATTCATCAATTACGACATTAAATGTGTGAATGACCTGCTATAATTTGTTGATTATGAATTTATAATATATCATTTAGGTGTTTTAGGTGCAATTATATTACAGTGGCTCTCAGAACCCCTAATCAACACTCATGACACTACATGTATGCTACCTCTGTACTGTCCAGCTTCTGTATGAATTCCTGTCCAGGTACTCCAGTTACTTTCATGATTTGTGTCAGCTGGTCCATGTCTTATAGTAAAGTGACAATCAAGGATTTTCCCTGTGAGTCAGTTATTTCAAATGAATGTATATGAAACCCTTGGACACATCTTTAATTGTCCAATAATGCAGACATGCCTGAAAATAATCAGTGTCCCCTCACAAACAATGAGAAATATGTCTTCCAAGCAGGCCTGTAAGTAGAATAATAAATGAGGTGGCAATTTTACTTGTTAATAGGTGCTATAACTCATTAAAGTGCATGAGGTGCAAAACCTAAACGTAAGAGGCAACCACTGTATCTGACAATAAGGTGAGTAATATACTGTAGGTTTTCCTAAAATAAACATTAACTTGGGGTAAAATGCGTTTAGTTTTCTGCATGTAATATACAGTTGTTAGCGTTGTGCATCTGATGTGATTCATAGCACCCATTAGTGCCACTAAATCAAGTGATAGGCTACAGATGCAATGGGCTTGATGATAGGTAATATGATTCAACTCATCTATCACTGATCCCATGCACTCAAACATCTTTCATCCTTAAATCTAATGAGACAGTCTTTACAGTCTTTGAGAAGTGAGGAAGTCCCGTAAATGCAGTAAGATGATGAAAGGATACAGTCTTTCCCCTTGAAAAAGGTTTTTCCATTGATCATTTCTGCCATGATACAGCCCACAGACCAGATGTCCACTAGAATAAACAGCAGAGAGAGGAACCACAAGTGAGAACAAGAGTTTTCCTCTAAAAAATCAGAATGAGGAAGGTGTTTAAATGCCAGCGGGAACTGCCTATTCATTGCTCATTGAGAATAATCTATTGTACAATCTGGGTGTGCCTTGGCAGGTTTGCTACGTCCCATTTAGTAGACTGTTATGTTTACAAAAAGAAACACCATTATGACTTAACATACAGTATATTCTGTCAGCTCTTTAGCAGTGACAGTTTAGTCTCTGACTCTCTGCAATATCAGAATGACACTCAGCTGTTTCTGTTAACAGATGAATGGAAAAAAGGTTTAATGTCAGAATGGCACCATGCAATTTAAAATGTGTTCCTAACAACAATGACAGGATTACAAAAATATGCTAAACCCACAAAGTGCCATGTAAGCCAATGTGTAGCTCTAGTTTTCAATGACGAGCAGTCACAGCACTGACACAACAGTGAGGATGGAGGTGAGATAATGTAACAGCTATGATTGTCTTGCCGGTCTGAGTGTAGTGCATCCAGTTCAGAATGACCTCAGGCGCCCGGTACCAACGCGTCACCACGTAGCCCGTCATCTCAGCGTCAGTGCTGCGAGCAAGCCCAAAGTCAAGGATCTGCATCAGCAGCAAAGAGTCAAATCATTAACAATAAAGTCATTTCAAATCTGCAGCATGCTCGCTTCAAAGCAGTGTGCAAGTTGTTATTTTTGGTGAATTTACCCTTGATTTGGTTTGACACAGTTAAGATTTCAAGCAAAACATTATATATAAATATAATCCATTTAAGACGGCTCATCCTATTCAATATTCAGAAAGGTTTGAGGCAGAAACAAGGCACAACAAATGTACAGGAATGCTGTACTATGCCGAGGGGATACCAAATTTACTGCACGTCACACTACACCTTCAGATGGCTGAACAGAAGAGTGGAGAACACTTTGAACACATTGTTATGCACGACTTTATTTACATGAATCTATAGCTACTTGTATACAGTATTTCTATATCTTACATTCCCCAAATGACTTCTTTCCTCCACCTGAATTCTATTTTCTTTAGGATAAACCCCATCAAAGAAGTTTTTTTTCCCAATGTAATCCATTCCTTAAAAGGTTCTTACCTTGAGTTCACAGTCTTGATTAACCGCCAAATTTCCAGGTTTAAGATCCTGCAAAACAAAATGATTTAAAAGCTGATGTAATATGTCATCATAACACTTAATTATCCCCAGAACACAGAGAATAAAATAGTAACATCAACGTACAACTGTAACAATTATCAAACAGTATTTCAACAAAAAATACAGTGATAACAGGGCCGTTACTACCCACACGGCGAGATTGTGTCTCAAACACTGAACAGCAGTTGTATTGTTTAGTCTAGTAAAATATACCCCCATATCTTACGCCCGGCGCAAGGTGGGCCAACATGAATCCTACCCCTTTGCACCCTGCGGCGAGAAGATTTGTACTTTATCTGTATTATATCTTTAGTTAGGCAGTTTTAAAAATCAACAAATTATTTCAGCACAGTCATTCAATAGTATACTTGGTAAAGTGATGTTTGACCCAGTTAGAGTTTTTGCCTATGGACTTCATCATTTTCTATACATTGGTATATACTGTGATGATGCATGCATCACATCAGTTAGTAATCTCTAGCCCTCTCTCTGATCTCTCTCCCTCTCTTGCAGGAGGTGATGACCTACGTGACGGCCTAGTTTGCACACAGCAACAAACTCATCAAGGAACTCTCATCAGTTTCTCCACCTCCTCATCACATATGCCATTAATCCCCTGACTAATGTTGAGAGTGCTTTTGAATGTGAAATGTCCCCTCCTCTCACATTAATCACACTGCTCTTGCATGGAAAGGCTGACTTCACCTTGCCCTCTCTTAAATCTCCTCCTCCTGATTGTTTTAAAATATACCTCTGCTTGTTCTCCAATGGTCACATTACACAAATTACAGTCATATGTTCATACACTCCACTGATTATTAAAAGAATTCAGCTTTTAAAATACAAAAGTATCTGTCTACTGTCACATATGTTCACACATAACACACTGAAGCCCTGATTATAAAATGCTTTTGTGTCACTCAAACTTTGTACTGTCAGTCCTTTTTTTCAAACAATAGACATAAAAGGTGAGGGAAAATCTTTCATTCTTTTATTCTTTGTCCTTTCATTGCTCCATATTTGTCTGCCTTCAGGGAGGATACAGTAACCATGACATGTTGGATATGGCACATGATTGGTTACAATCCTCATGTGACTGATGCGTTTGTTGTGTTTGATGTGTTTACTGTGACCAAGACATGTAAACAGAGCCAACTGACCCTCTGGGTTTGTCGCAACCTCTGGGCTGGAAAATCCCCTACTCTGGTCACACTGAAAACGTCTGTGGCTAAGTCTTTACTATTATAATACTAGCATACAGGTATGTTAAAACGCAGCAAACACTCAAATCCTTAAAAATTTGGCGAACCCTAGTATACAGTCCTACCAAACTACCACTGCTTCAACTTAAATAATCTTGGGCTTTTATAGACAGCCAGTTAGCATTCATTAATTCTCCAACAAATGTCTAATCAAGTGAATTAATCACATCCATCTTAAAAGAGATGTAGCACATTGACTGGCAGGTGTATACATTTTAGCCAGAAGCAGCATTCCTCCTAAATGTCCCTTTAAGTAGCTGTGCAATTATAATTTTCTACACTTCACAACATGAGTCATAGTATTAACAGTTGTCAATAAATACAATATACTGTATATGCAACATATTTTGTTTACATTTTTACAGGTTCGAATGATTGTCACTGTGAATGATGTGTGGAGTAATGAGACACAAAAAGTAAACATCTGCTTGATATATTAAGAAATGCTTGTATTGGTCTAAGCCTCCTTTACTATAAGTCACCCACACTGAATTGTGTGTCATTGCTGGAGCAGGGTGTGTCCTAACAGCTCTAGACATGCAGCCAGACATTGAGACGAGTCTAACCGACCTACCTGTTGAGGCAGGGAAAGTAATGACTCAATGACAATGATGAACTGAAACATTCTCATGCTTCTGTAATACAGGAAGTAAGGCACAGTTGACCCACAAACACTGACAAACAATTCCACAGAGAAACCAACTCGTTTCTAAGGCTCTGTAATGTTGAAATCGTGCACATAAAATTCCTACTTTCTACAATGTCATATGGACTTTTACATACCCTGTGAATGATGCCAGCCTTGTGGATGTACTGCAGAGAGAAGAGACACAACAGAACATGGAGTAAGTGGAATTTGACCACTTACACCCAAGCAGACACATTTTTTGTAAAATGTGAATCATCACAATAAAGAAAAAGAAATGAAGAAAATGATTCAATGCGCTTTCACATAAGAAGTGTGAAATAAATTCTTTTCATTGGCTCGCGCTGCAGAAGGGCGGTTTTGCAGCGCAGAGCTCGCAAACGGGTGCACTTCACTACACCTGTGCTTCACTTGGGGAGCTCTGGCGTTGCGCGCCGTGATGAATTCCCGCTTCGCCAATTAAAACGAGGCAGCCACCCAGCCCTGAACTAAAGCTTTTCTACCTGTTATTGAATAGCACAAAATACTTAGATTGTGCGTTTGACACGACTGTAATCATAACTCAATAATGTTCTAATGCGTCATAAGTAAACCTGAAGTAAAATTGTTCATCTTTCTTATGAGCTTTTGATATGCCAGCTCACCCTAAGCCCACAGAGCATCTGGTAGACCAGAAACTGGACTTTGTCTTCTGAGAGATGTCCTCGCACTTTTGACAGGTCTGTAAACATGTAGGGCATAACCAGGTAGCTGAGGAAAAGAGAGACGGAGGGTGAGATTCAATTAAATAAACCATATTCTCTGTGTGGTCATTAAAAATAGTGTGGATGGCAGAGCATACAAATACTCACACGCAATGACAAAACCCATGTTTACATAACTGTCAACATAATCTTCCTGCTTATTGTGCTCACCTAATAATTGCTTCTAACACAGCCACACCCCTTAAACTCTATCAGTTCTTTTATGCTGTCACAAGGAAACTAAACCTTTAACACATTAACTGTAAATGTTCCATTTCATATTTAATCTTAATTGTAATTAATTAGTTAATTGTAATTGTAATTCATTTCAAACGTGTTATTAATGATAATTCATTTATATTCCTCTGTGGCAGAAGATTAGAGTTCATAGCAAATACAATAGAGGCCATATTGATGCCATTTAAAAAAAAAAAATATTTTCTGTATCTCAGATTCTGTTCTGTGTCTTCTATTGTTCAACTCAAATTTCCATCTCTTGACATCTATACAAATGTTTGTGCAGTTGCAGCACATCATCGGCTGGTTGTAATGCCATAAAAATAGCAATAAATAGCAATACCACCACAGCCCAGTGAGCTTGGTGAAAAATGAGCATTAGTAGCCCCTGTTTTATATATAACAGGGTCATTATCTTTGATACTTGATGTTTTGGAAGCATAATAATTTTCAAATCATATTTATATAAAGAACAGCCATACAGTTATTTTTGTTACCAAATCTCAGACGACTGGCCTACTGTTTGCCTCATAAAACAGACATCAATCCATGTTCCTCATAGAAGTGCAGAACTGCAGATACTGAACAGTATATCAGCAGGAGAACAGAACATCTCCACAGCCTCGGCCGGTTTTATTATCATGTCTATAAATACTCACAAGTCCTGGAAGTCATCGTAGCACGAGGCAGATGTAAACACATCAAGAAGTCCTATCACCTAATGAATGGAAGAATGGGGTGATGGGTACAGACGTCATCAATTTTAAGCAAGCAGTAATATACTGTACAATATATTGTTATCAACACGGCCTGACGATATTACAGTTTCATAACATACCGTAAGTAATAATGTACCCATGTGCCTAAAGACTTAGATGGACGTACGCTGTGTAGTCAGTTTATTATTGTTCATGACATAAAACACAGTTTGCTCAAATGCAGGAAAACGTTCACAATGCAAGAGGTATATATCACTTACATTTTCATGTTTCATGTGTTTTAGGAGTCTGAGTTCCCGGTAAGCCCTCTTGGCGAAGATCTCTGACTGGAAAGGCCTGTGGAGCTTCTTAATGGCCACTTTCTCCTTTGTCTTCTCATTTGTTGCTGAGCTGTGCGAGAATAATGAAAAGCTTGTAAATAGGTTTGGAGGCTGACAGTACTGTCTAATTTCACTCTTTTGAAGACAGAGCAGTGGGAGAAGGATGTAGGAGGGTGTATTTTGATCTGAGGTTTCACTCTTGCTGCAGTTGTCTCCCTACTAACAGTCCAGTCATTTGTCAAGCTCTGTGTGAAAATTGTACACAGCGGTAAATATCAACTCAGATGGAGTGTGTGGGACTCAATCTTATAGATGGAGGCATGTGATTTATTAATATGTACAAACAAAGAAATGTTTGACATCTTGTGCATTGCACAGGTGTAGTGATCATCTGGACACAATAGGACACAGACACAGGATTCATGATGATTACATGAACCACATGCATATGCAAAGTGTTAAACTCTATAAATATAATGTCTGAACATGTTAAAACTGATCAATGTCAGTCGAACCAGCATCTGCACTGTCCTCTACATCTCACACGTAGTAATGCTGATTTTGCTCTGGCTATTTTTTTCTTTCATCTCGCTTGTTAGCAATTTCCCACAATACGGTTAATGAGAGGTGGCAAAATTAGAGATAATGGCGGTGGTTGATCTTTATCCATCAGAGGGTGCCTCTTGCTAAGAGCAGACATTGTAGCTTTAAAAAGCTATAGATGTAACACTATAAACTGGCTGACTGAAAACCATATTTAGATTGCCATCGGCTCTCTGCAACTCTAATAATGACATCAAACACTATCAAAATGCTTGATTTTCTAATTGCTTTTTCATCAGCCATACGAGAGAAACAATTATTAGCGCGCAAACTGTACCGGTTGACCAAGCCTAAATACATTCTGTCATGCTCCATAATATACTGAGAAATACAAATGTAGATACAATCTAATTACTTTATTTAGCATTAAAAACACAATTTTGTTAATGCATGTGGACCACATTGCACCGACTGACACTCTCCCCTGTGTTGATTACAGGTGATTAAATTTAGTGTATTCATTTTGAAAAACAAAATGCAACACATGTGCACCAGCATGTGATGGATGCTAAACAGGTTCATGCAACACTTTCACGGGGTTTCAGCACAATTGATTCATCCGTTCCAGTTCTGAGCTTTCCTGCTGACAAACAAATTTGCTTGCCAACACACACAGGGGAAAACACAGTGTATGTGTCTTGGCTGAGGTCGATACTATCATAGAAATAGTCCAAATACAGTACACAGACAAATGAACCTAAAAGGTGCTTAGTAAGTAATTCAGTAAATGTATTACACCCAGAGGCTGGTTAAATCAGGCCTGAAAATCTTGACGTAATACTGCTCTGTTGAACATTTTGTATTACTGGTCACTTATATGCATATCCACCAATTTTCCCGCACTTTTTACCATGTTGCTGTAGAAACCCTTCAGATTTCTCACAAAATGTAAAAAGTAATCTAACCAATTATCAGCAATCAGTAGCAAATAAACAATAAGGGACTGTACAACAATGATTTTGAAACCTACTGGGCATGCTCAGTGTATGAATGTGTGAATATGCTTCATTTACAATAACAATCACTGCTGGCTGTTCATGTACATAGTGATTAATATGAACATGATGAATTTTAAAGTGCTGCTACTGTTATATTGCAGGTCTATCTGTAAGACAGCTGGACCAAAATCTATAAGTATCTACATTATACAAGGCATTTCCTTCCCCGGGTCGTCAGGCTGACCACATCATTATCCATGCACTGATGCACTGCCACTTTCCTCCTACTCTCCATCTCTTTGCTACCTTAGCATGCTTACACTATCCAAGTTACTCTACATCCTGATTATTCAATAAAAGCTTTTAACATCTATTCATGCGTGCCCTGAAAAGATGACAATGAGTCATTTTTAAACAAACCGAAATTCACGCTGGGGCAAGAAACCTACATTTTACATATTTTGTACAATCGCAGATTCACTTCCATGTACGCATGCAGTTCAGTATTCGGGGCGAACTACTGTAACCCATGTGGCCATTTCTCGGCTGACATAAACAACAACATATGCTTATACGTATATGGTTGGCAGCATGTGTGTGTGTGATCTTGGTTCCAGCATGCGGCGAATTAGTGTGTGTTAGATAACTTCTTATTTACCAGGTAATCTCATCTGAGAGTAGGCAGTGTGTAGGAGGAGGATAAATAGAGGCCCTCCTGCGGGCTCAGGGTGTGTGCTGACAGACAGGGTGGCAAACGGGAACACTGCAATGTTGATTTGTGTCCGATCCAAACGTCAACAACCGAACAAACACACAGTATGGGGTGGACATTACAATCTGACAGTTGACTCACCACACACAGCCGTACGCTCCGGTCCCTATCTGTTTGAGCCGGGTGAATTTCTCCGGGACTTCCCACACCGTGCTGTTGATTTCCTCACGGGAGAAATGTGCCCGAGCGTCCATGACGAAGAGAAGAAGGCGACGCCGTGAGAGCAACTTCCCCTCCCTACTCCTGAAGTCCGGGAACAGGATCACTTGTTGAGAAGGTGAAGCAGAACCGCACGTATGAAGCACAAAACGACGGCAGCGCGGCTACATCCGGTTAGGCGTTCCACAATAAAAGTCATCCGTCCGTCATCACGATGCGTCATAGGATAGATAGATAGATAGATAGATAGATAGATAGATAGATTCAAATTCATGTCATCCAGTAGCTAATTACAACAAGACACCAACAATAACAAAAAAAAAAAAAAAAAATGACAAAAAAGCATAGAATATGTAGAACGATATAACATAATATAACACGATATAATATAGAATAAAATAAAACATAGCTCCTTTCATACAGAGTTAAATTAAATGTGCTCAGGGATAGGTATTTAATAGTATTTAAATTAAATGATCTTGAAAAAATCCAAATGTTATTCTCCTAAAAATACTATACTATACTACATATATAATACTATATGCAAAATATTACAATAATATAGTATTTTTGTATACACATCATTCCCCTGAATTAGTTTTAAGTTGTATAACAACATGACTCTTTAGTTTATTATACTAAATGGAGGCCAGCAGGCATCATGTGGGTGATTTGGTTTCATGCAACAGCTTGCAAAATAATTCAAGGAACATTTCATTTGCATTCAGTTGGTTAAACATGGTCTTAGAGCGCAGGACCAGATAACTGGCCAGGCCAGACTTTATTAGTCATAAAGACAATCTATGCCATCCAACCAGTTGCCCACCATAAGCAATGGATCCAAGTTTTAATTTGCGTTTGAAAGATCATTTGTGTTTTGGGGCAGTTATTTGGTTTCAGTCTGTCAGGAATGTGTTGTGGACCGAAGCCAGTGAAATTGCAGTATAACAGGTTTTCTCAGAGCCGAAATCGTCACTACAGTCTGGAATCCAATGTGCTGTTAAATTGTTATGGTGAGAAATGTCTATAAACACAACCATAAATTATACTCCAAGAAAAAACAAATAATATATCTAGTAAATATCCAACCAAATCCATATTTTTGATAGTAATATCAAAGTGTTTGTCGTACTGAAGAACACACATAGAATTATTTCACAACTCTGCAGCACAATGGGTTTTTGTCTTTCGGTTTTGAAGCATGTAAACACACTGTGCAGTTCCCTCTCATTGGCTCTCACCAATTTACAAATAAAGTCATAGAAAATAAGCTATGAAATGGTGAAAAGAAAATTAAAATATGAATCTAACAACATAATATGGGAACTATGCGCAATGTTGATAATGCTGTGTCTGCAGTTTACATATGCACAGAAAAAACCATTGTTAACATTTTAGTGCCAGAAAAATGATGCGTTCCCCTGAAGCCTATTTTTACTGTATAAAAATAGACAAGGTAAAGCCAAACTTTCTTTTGAAAACACAGTTATGCAACCTCTGGTCTGAGTCTTACGTTCTCTGGTCCCAGCAGCTCCAGACCTAGCCTTAATCATTCTCTTAGAGGACACATACGCTGTCTGTCTACACTTTGGAAACAACACAGACAACTACAAAAATCTGTTCTTCGTGTGAATGTAAATCTTGTGGTTGTGTAGATCGCCAAAGTGAGAAAGCAGAGGGCGTGCTTGCTGAGACATGTCAACGTGACACCATTTGCTCTCACCCACACGCAGTAGGTGTTAGTTTTTGTCATGAATAATTACTGTACATTAGAAGCAGTTGATGAATCATGACAGCCTACAGCCACACATTCATACTCACAGACAGGGACTTTTTGTTTTATTTATACTAGCACAACAATGGTCTTATGATGGAATGTATTAATGATGCATATTTGCGCTCCATCTTTGCTCATTTGTAACCACTGACAGATGTATTCTGCTGTTCCGCTGATATAACATAAGCATTTTGTCAGACAAAAGGTTGAAGGTTTGTTTGTAGCTAGTGTGCAACAGTCCACATTTGTGAAGATCAGCAATTGTCTCCGACAAAAGGCGTGAAAAGCCAGAAATTTAAGACTGAAGTCTATAATAACATCATAATATGCAACGTGGAGCTGCTCCACCGGCGTTCGAAGGACGAGTGACCTTTAGTTTCGTTGTTTGAGATGTAATATTCACTCATTGAGGGCGTCCATATACTGAGACTACACAAGCAGATATTCTATATTAGGCCGATGTGATGTTCGGGGTTGTTATGTATGTTTGCAATGCCTGTAGGGTCTGAAAAAATCTTGACACAGACTTACGACAGTACATGATGAACACCTATGTGAAATTACAGATAAAATGCAGGACTGCAGACATTTTGGGAGAAGAGTTTAGTGTATGACTGAGATTCAGTGACTTTTTCAGTATGCCCTAAGTACGGTTTTACTGCTTAATAGCACAAAATGATTGTAATATATCTCTGGGACTTGATGGGGTTATGGATCAATACCAATGACTCAGCAATTACCAGGCAAGCTGCTGAACTTTGTGGTTCTCTAAAGTCATTCTTCAGCCTAGACTTTGTTTTGGTCAAAGACGCTCCACCTCCCCACCTCCTGGAGTCCGAGAAATGAGTCTTTTGTTTATTCAAGAGATAAGCAAAAGCAAATAATCTTGTACAGGCTGAAAGATGATCCTTACGTACTGGTACTTTGGACATTAAAGACCTTAAATTCTCTTGTTTCTGTGCATGGTTTGAATCCTACTTGGAGCAAAAATACAACCAAGCACTCATATTTCACTCTCACATGAGTGTTTTCAGCTATTTTGGCTAATTTGAGGGCTTTTCAGGTTGAAGATGGGAAGAGCTGTGCTGGGGATTCCCTCCGATCACAAAAGTATACATCAAAAACCGTAAAAATGGACATTGTGGCAACCACCCAGGTGCAACAACCCTATCAGGAGAAAAAGGGAGATGACAATCAAGTAGCTTGTGCACGCCTCCATAGCCCTGAGAAGAGCAAAACCAATACAAGCCAAAACACACTGTGTGGGTGTATCGTAAGTCTGCATGACCTTCAAAATGTTCACAGGCGGTGGGCTGTTTATCAGGAACTGAAATTACAAAATGCATACATAGTTGTGGTGGAGTGTATATATATGTAATTTTACAGGCTAGGACTCAATTACAAAGGTGAACAACATATTTAATGGAACACAAAGCAAAATCGGTCAGTAACTAAAGAGCAGGAAGCAATGATAATGCAATAATAGAGCATTAAATTCAGTCAGTAACAATGTAGCAAGTAAGAAAAGAAGATTATAGGGGAGAGACAGATAATAAGCTGTCAAAAACGATCAAGAAAGCTCATCAAGGACAGGCAGGCAGCTGGCTACTGTTATATGTAGACTCAAGGCTGCTTATGGGAAGGAGCGAGAGAGAGAGAGAGAGGGTTTATGTGGGGAACGGCACCAATAAAGTAAATGTTTCCACACTTACCCTGTACATGGTGGTCTTTGTGAGAAGCCTTTTAATTTGGCGAGACATAGAGCACAGCCCGGTCAGGTCAGATCACAGGTTGTGCATATTTTTGGACAGTGGTGGGAAACCAGAGGAGATTCCACACAGAAACATTCCAGAGTGATAACCTGATCAAACCTGATGCCACCCAAATGTGCAACGTAATGTACAAATTCATCAGCTGAAACTAATATGAATTTCTTCACCATGGTGCAGAATGATAAGAAAACGAATTGCAATAAAGATTGCTTTTAAGAGATTGTAATTATTTTATGATGATACCGCTGATTATTTCTCTTATGACCTTGGTGTGCATTGCTGAGTTGTTTTAGGGTAAATTAACTGAATTCATTGATATTACAGGACATTATAAGCAGTTTCAGTTTGAGTTTGTTCTGTATGTATTAGATTTAACCAAAGCTGATAAAAATAAATGTGTTGTTTAAACAGAACTCCACATAGCGTAACACTAAAATGCCACCGCTATGATGAGAAATGATTTTATTTAAATGCTGAAGTAAAATATATGAAATAAAAATACTTAAGTAAAATCAGCATCAGTAGCTGAATGACTTTTACTCAATTGCGTTTTCTGATGAGTCTGTTTTACTTGAAATGAGTCATTTTTGACGTATTCGTGTCCTTTTGCTTTCTTCATTCTTTAAAGAGGTTAACACTTTCTTCTTATTAAGTCCTTTGATGCATAGAGGGGAGCTGACTCTGTTGGTAACCACACTGTGTGGTCTTTCTATGCAGAGTCACTTCCTTTGAATGTTACTGTTCGTTAAGGAAGATTTTTTTGCTCTATTATTGTGACTTTGATCATTATCAAGTCACATTTGCTAAGTAATTAGTACAAAAATTGAGGGAATTCTAAAGAGTTCACTGGCTGTCGCTGTAGTTAATTTGCATATTTCTTATGGTTTCAGTTTTATGTTGACAATGTTACTGTCTTCACGTGTTTCTGAGCTAGGAGGAGAATTAGTGCAGGAAATGGGTTTTCTGCACAGTTTCATGAAATTATATATTCCTTAGAAAATCTAAAACCGACACAAGTTCAACTTCATCAACATTCATTTCTGCAGATATTTCCTGCTCACAAGCTACGCAACAAATTCCAAAATCCTCAAAGTCAAAAGTCAAGATTGAAGTTTGTTTCTCATCAGACATTTGGTCATAATGTAGATTATAAACTTGTTTTCTCAGTCCAATTTGCATTTTTCAGTCTTTGGGCTTCCAAAGATAGTCTTCATCAGAGTGCTGCTGTCACTCAGTAAATAATTGCCACTGAAATGGCAAATTACTGAGACATTTCCATAAAGTTCTCACTCAAGGAAAAAAAAGGTTTTGTTAATGCGTTATTGATGTCAAAGGTGTGATAGATGTGTCACGCACAAGATGGCTGAAGTGTAGAAGGATGTTGCCAACATAATACAATATGTGAGCTGTGGAAAGGAAACCAGTTTGTCTTTGTTGGACAGATTCAGACTACATTACAACAATTTATATGATGTCTCAGACTAGCATAAAGAAAAATGTATTGAATTTCTGCTCATCGATTTTTATGTCACACAGTCTGTGAAGTAAACAAATCAGCTCAGGTCATTTATTTTTTTTTCTGTCTAAACAATGGCACAAATATCAAATTATTAGAAACTCAGCAGCTCGTATTTGCTTGATTTAAACTCAATTTAAGTTAAATCGGTGCTGAATTTAACTCATATGAAGATCTACTGTTTGGTTCTGTAAATGAAAGAAATCAGTGTGAGAGGAATTCACATCAAGGTCACAGCCTGGCTTGAAACAATCAAGCTAAAGCCCACAAGATGGCGCTAATGTCTAGCAGTGGACCACAGGGTGAGGCAATCTTACCAAGGATTTCACTGAGCCGTCAAGGCTTTGAATCCAAACAGAGACACTGTGGATCTGTTCAGTTTGGATGTGTGGCCTGATATCTGTCTGATAATGGAATTACTTTAAAAATCTGATAAAACCATGAACATATTAGAAATCCAGCAAAGACCTGCTTGTTTACTTTTATTTATCCCCATCCTCCCCGCAAGCTCATATTTTACAGGCTCATCTTTGTCTTTTTGAACAGGTTCTCATCAGCTTTGCACAGCTGGATTATCGTTAAGTTATTCCACAGGTTTTCAAGTCCCAGCTGAGCCAGTCCAACACAGTGATCTTCCTTTTAGAAAGCTATTGCGTGGTTGTGAGAGATGAGTAGGTGTCATCCCGCAGTATCTTGATATTCTGAGATTTTCCTTACTCTTGATGAAGACGATGTTTAAGATGCTTGGAAGCAGTCTAAAGGGACAAAGGTGCGACCGCTCGGTGGTGTTTGGGTGAGGAGATGCGCTGTGCTTGTGCCAGAGGTATCTAGTTAGAAAAAGCAGGGCATTCAGAGTCAAGGAGAACAGTCCTCTTATTTTACTCTTTTTTTTCTAAATATAAAAACACAATTTACCATCACACAGCTGAAATCAGATGTTTAAAAGCTGTAACATGGAAACACATTGTACAGTGGTATGAGGGACATCACCTTCCTCCACCAAAGATTTTGAGATATCCTGCTTTTGAAGATACAAATGCCAAAGCTAAAAAAAAATTATATTTGGCAGCAGTCGCTGAGACCAAAACAATTTTGTTGTTATCACACTATAAGACATTTTCCAAGTTTTGGATGATTCACGGTGTGTTTTTGCAAAATTTAGATTCCTGAAAAACCTAACCTGCAAACTCCTGTACTGTAGCTGAGGCCCTCTTGGAAGTTTTCCCAACATCCTCTTGTCCTCTCATTAACTCCAAAGCAACAACTTGATCTTGACAATGTTCCCATGGAGACAGAATTTCTCCACTTGTTGATGAGTTGAAAGTGTTCTATTGTACATAGAATGCATTTGGAATTATTTTATGCACCTCTCTTACCCTTCACCTTTCTAGAGCTCGTGTAGATGTTTTAAAAGCTTTACAAGCTAAAATGTGATCCCACAATGAGTCAGACAGAGAAATGCACGTATAGATCCCAACAAAATCAAACGCAGACCCATCCACTCCCATTATAGACTGAGCCTGCGTGTTGGTTAATTTCCCAGCAAGAAGCTTTTTACCCTCATTATACTCCAAACCATCTGCCAAAATCCTCTCAAGCCAAATCCGACTTGACATTTTCCAACAATGAATCAGTAGACAAAATAGGCTCGCACATAGAAGGATGCTGCAGAAGAAAGAGACAGGGAGAGACATAGGAAGGGAGAGATAGCGGGCGAGGTAGAAGCAACGTCTTTCACAAAAGACCACAGCTAGAGGAAGACATCTATTTGCTCCCGTGACACTGGAGCACAAGATGGCATTAACCTAATGAGTCTTTACATTGTAATTAAAGGTTCCCTACTGAATGATACTCTCTGGCTCGCTGTACTGAAGGAGAATTAATTATTAGTATCAATCAATGATGTTATCTGTGGGTGTTACTTGGTTAAGAAGGGAGACAGCAGACAGTGGCATTTAGCTGTGATTAATGGAGTGACCTTCCCCACAGCTTTGGCTGGGATCTAGAAAAATCTATTCCATTTCAAAGTGACCTCCGGGCGAGAAGGCTGGTTGGAACACCCATACACTCAGCATCCAAATGCAACAAACACACACACACGACCTTTGCATTTAGTGCTGGACAATGGTGCAGACTGGACCCGAGCCTTCGTAGTTAATGGCCATCATCTCCTTTTCAGGCCTAATTTTAAGTGCCATTTACAGCCGTCCCAGTCATATTCAGCTTTTACTGATGTATGATTGAAAATAATCATCACTGTAGCTAAATTTAGTGAGTGGAGCCCATCAGTTTTAAGATATTATCCCTCCAAGGCTTTGTGTGCTGTTCACCAGCATACAAATGTGGTGGCAGCAATGGTGATAATAATTATATTAATGGGTGCCCAAAGAGTTCTCCAAAAAAATTTCCATATTTCATCCCATGGGCATCAGTTGCTAGACCATGGCATTAACATTTTTATATTAGTACTGTTCCCACCAGAACAAGGCAAGACAAGCATGTAGGCTATATTCACTCTTCACGCCGAGTTTAAACACTGTTTTCTTTTATAATATGGAATATGTTTGGAACTCAAAATAAATAAAGCTCAGGTAAATGCTCCTGATTCCTACTTCACCAATTTATGCTGGAAAATCAATCAAATACTCAACCAAATTTTAGATATTACATTTTTTCGCTGCATATTCCACATATACCTACAAGAACAAATCTTGAGTTTGTCTTATGCTAATACAGTAATATACCGGTCTAAGGAGCAAAAAAGTTAAAAAAAATGAAACCATATTTTGATAAATTAATCTCTGTTATTATATTATTAACTATTCAAAGCAGATTGTGTACTATATAGAAACAACACCAGCTCAGCTAAATGTTAGAGAGAGAGTCTTTCATGAGATAAATTTGTCAAATATCTTTCATTGAGATTGGTATTTTGCTTTGAGGACATTGAAATTCCATGCTGCGCATATCCAGTATTAGTAGTTTGTTTATTTTTCGAGCTTCACTTGATAAATGTGTGTAACAACTTGCCATTTTCAATGAGGAATATTTTGCTTTATGCAAAAAAGAAATACTGGAGAATACAGAACATTTAGCTCATGATTGTATGAGAGATGAACAGTTTTTGGAATTATATAATGATAGTTGTGTTACTGAGAAGACTGGAATGAACCCCGCTGTAACTATTGCTTCGTATTTGCCAACTTTAATTTTACTTGTGAGATTCAGCTTACATAACAGTGAATAGATAAAAGCAGTTCTCTCTGTCAGTACCTCCAGCAGTGTGATTTTTAACATGTGTTCAGGTAGGTTTAATGAGAAATGAAAATTATGGAACATATTTCTTTCTGATGAAATGATGGTGAAACCATCATGACACAACAGCATAAAACCAACATCGCTGCTTGCCCGACCCCATATTTTACTATAATTATGATTTTCTTTTTTGGGTTTATTGTTCCACAAAATATCACTGAAGGGAATTAAACTGTCAATATCCCATCCATAATTTACCTTAATAAAATCCAGTCACATTAAGTCCTCTAATTATTGTATTAAAAACATTTTACAGCTTCACTTTGCATGATTTAAGGCTGTTTTTACAGCATGATAAAGTGGCTCTGTTACATTTGGACTCAGTTTCGCAGTTATCTGTCACAGAGGATCAATCATCACTTCATCTGCGCTAATGGCTCAGACTCAGAACATCAGAATTTTACAATCCCAAATGTGTTTGTGGCATGCAGGTGGCCAGCTGGACCTCCTCACGACTGAACTAAGATCAGGTCATCACACGTCATTCTCTAATGGAAATGAAAGGGAATATACGACTCCCCTCGCTTTGCAGATGTTTCATTTGTCTGACAATGGATTAACATTTGATAGCAGATGGGTAGCACACACACAATTGCACACACAATGCCAGTGATAACCATCAGAGTATCGCTAATCAAAACAATGATTACCATCTGATATGAGGCTAGTGTTCTGCCACATGATGACAGCCCTTCATAAAGTGCAGGAAGTCTCTGCGGTTACACGTTACTGAGCTTAAGAAGCGTGCATTGTGCCACGTTTCATCTCAGCCACTCATTAATGATGTCCGCTGGCCAGCACATGACAGACCTCTGTGTACCACTGTTTGTCTTTCTGGCTGCTTCTGTAGCAGAGCTGGCCAACTCTAATAGTACACATGGCTTGTAATTGCTGCATTTCTGGCAATAATAGGCTACAGGAGGCTGTTAGTGGGGTGACCCTCAGTGTAATGACCCAACTCGTGCCTTATAAAGTATTCAGGATATTGCCTTTTCATTCATGAATGTGAGACTGCAGAAAGGAGGATAATAATGAGCATTAGCAAGGCCAGTGTATCCATTTGTGATGATGACCCAAATAGTGTCAGAGGTCACGCAGCCATGTGAACAAGGGAGTATAATAAGACATGATTGCGTCTAGGAAAAGTGTCACTGTATTTTCAATGCAACCTAAGTGGTGATTTTGTTGCAGCACCAGTGAAACAATGTGATATTATTAGAGGACTCTGAGGAGAAAAGCGCTGCTGGTGCTGATCAATAAAATTTTTAAATCAATCCTAAATTGCCTTGGTTGCCAGTGAAGTGGAGCTAACATGGGGTATTACTCTGTCTTCTCTGCTTAGCTCCTGTCAGGAAGCAGACCGCAGGATTCAAGTGTAATCTGGTCGTAATCTGCCGGGTTAGTCCATTTTCAAAGCAGCCAGAAGAGTTAATGTTTAATGGAGTAGAAGCATTGGTTGCAGTTCAGTTTCCAGGTGATTAAAGACAGAAAATCTTTGGTGTTGCAAAGTTATGTCACAACAACTGAGTACAAGGATGAGGATTCAAATGCAGGCAAAAGCTGGTGGGAATAAAGAGTAACCGGCTAATAAAACTCCAAGCAGGAAGGCAAAAATATAAATTCAGTTTTTGTTTGGTTTCGCTGTCACCACCGTTCTCTCTGTTGTTCCCATTGTCATGTGTTTTCACATTGAACAGAAGCGATGAAAAATCATTTCTTCTGTAGAGAGCCATTACATAATATCGCTTGAGTATCACAGCTGTACCTTGTTATGATTTCCACACTGTTGCTGAATTTTTTTCGACACGGGATAATACTCAATGCACGCCAAAGAAATATTAGATTTGTTTGGAACGTGCAAGCAAACAGTGTGTGCATTGTGAACTGGACAATCCCATATGATCACGATTTATTATAAAGGAAAATGAAGTACATAGGTATGCTCTCTGTTTTGGGATGCGCTTATGAGAATGACAAGAAGAACATATTATGTTGATTGTCCTCCAAGATAGTGTGTTATGTCATTGGACGCACTGAAAGAGATTAAAAATAAGTGATTAAATAAATTGACTAAATATCCTTTCTTCTTCTTCTAAGAAGAATAATCTTTGTAGGTGGTCCGTGCTCTGATTCATTGACTCATTCTGCCACTGTTTTATGATTATGGTCGCTTGCCATGGCACGGCAGGATCTGTTTGTATGAACAGCTCGCCATACCAAGCTGGCCAGTGCACAATGTTGACTGGAAGGGCAGAATTGTCCCAGTCGATGCCGATCAAACAGTGTGTCAGCAGGATACGGTGTGTTTATGTCTTGTTAATTTAGCTTGCTGAATTTAACTTATTTTTGTATATCTGCAAAACTAGAACTCATTCACA
>OMNV01012618.1:0-48897 GCA_900303265.1 Brotula barbata
CTATACCTGGACAGAACATAGACCATACCTGGACAATACCCGGACCGAACCTAGACTATACCTGGACAGAACATAGACTATACCTGGACAGAACATAGACCATACCTGGACAGTTCCTAGACTGAACCTAGACTATACCTGGACAGAACATAGACCATACCTGGACAGTTCCTAGACTGAACCTAGACTATACCTGGACAGAACATAGACCATATCTGGACAGTAACTAGACTGAACCTAGACTATACCTGGACAGAACATAGACTATACCTGGTCAGAACATAGACCATACCTGGACATAACCTAGACTTTACCTCGACTGAACCTAGACTATACCTTTACTGAACCTGGACTGAACCTAGACCATACCTGGACTGAACCTGGACTGAACCTGGACTGAACCTGGACTGAACCTAGACCATACCTGGACAGAACATAGACTATACCTGCACTAAACCGAGACTGTAACTGGACTGAATCTGGACTGAAACTAGACCGTACCTGACAGAACCTGGACTGTACCTGGACAGAACCTGGACTGTACCTGAGTTACACTGGTGCCTGGATTACACCTGCAGTAGATGTGATGAACCTCCTGCTACGGGGCTCTTTTTTGCCTCGGATCCTCCGTGCCTTATTGAGGTCTGAGCACCATTCTGACCTGACGCTGACATTCACACTTAGAGAGTCACAGTCTGGATCCAGATCTGCTCAAGATCATGGCTCACCCAGTCCACCTGAAGGAAAAACACAGAGACGGAAGAGAGTGTTAGACTTGTCTGACAGGCGGTGCTTGATGTAAAATGGAAGACAAGAGTTGGCAGAGTGTTGGGGTTTGTTTTCAAATGGTAAAGGTTTGCCCAGTGAAGAGGAGCTAGTTGTCATATGGGCATAGCCTACTACCTGATAGGAGGGGCTTGTTAGCAGAGTGGAAGGCTTCTTGCCTGATATGAGGGGCTTGTTACCGTTGCGATGGGTGCGATTTTGGCAGGCGTACACCATGAGACAAAAACAGAGCAGCAGAACCACGACAACAGAAACAACTCTATAAACAAACAAAAAACAAACATCGTCAAAAGTCACAATCACCATCAGCCACACACTTTGTTCTCAGCTCAAGCACATTTCGAAGTTTGTTGAAAATTGTTCAGTTGAGGAACTTTGGGGTAATTTCAATTTCACATCCAGGGATCTGGTGTCAGCTGACGAGGTCAAATGTTTTATTGTCTGCTTAGCCAATTGGAGCACAGAATGGCCATGTCAGCATACTCTTAAATTGCATTATTTAACAGTTAATAATCTGAGCATTTTATACTATTGAGGCATATTGTACTACAATTATATTGATATTATAATATCATACTATTGTGGTTATTGGTTTAATAATATATATATATAGATATATATTTTATTTAATAAGGATTCTTACATTCCTATCAGGATGATCCAGGTTTCACATGCAGAATCTGTGCAAACAAAGATGGGAACTTATCAGCAAAAACATCAGAGCATAATAGAAAAAAATGAATAACCTTTTATCCCATTAAAAAGTTACATTACATTTCCTTTGGTTCTCACACAATCACATTTTACTTAGCGCCATCGTCCTGATAACTCAGGTAGGTAATATTAAGTCTGGGAAGTCACGGTAAAATCCTGCTTTGAACATTTTTCTCACTTGCTGGTCAATCAGCTAATACAAAAACATATACATTATTTTAAAAAATAAATGACAGAAAATAAACATCACAAGGACGTTGTGCATGTCACAATAAAAAGGTAAATTTATCCAGAAATCCTGTTGTTACCTGGTAATCCACTAGATGTCACTGTCGGTGTATTCACACACACAGAGTCGGAGAACCATGAACAAGCAATCAGAATCATCTGTCCCTCAGCTGTTTGACAGACAGGTGGACAAATCAATCGGTCAATCAAACAAGCAAGGAAGGAAGCAACATCCACATTTGTGCAGTTTGAAGTAGTCAGGGCGCCTTTTGTTTTTATGACCCTGTTTGATGAAAGGACAACAACTGATTCATGTGTTACACAGTTCAGATAAAGCAATAGAAGAATAAAACTTGAAAAATAGCAGTGTGTAACACAAATATCAATTTGAGTCCAAAAATGTATACGTCAAATTTAAATGTCAAAGATTCGGTTATATTAAGCATTCACACTGTGAGCCGCTCCAGCGCAGCAAAGTGTCCTGTGGGTGCCATGTCAACTCATTGTTGGTGTAATGATAATATTTACAGACCGAATGAGCATTTTCAAACAGATCCCCTCAATAAAGCTCTCCGTACACTATACACAAGCCAAGGCACCCAGAAGCAACAGGATGCACAACAGGATCAATCAAGGCCCCTGTGAAGTGATGCCAGCAATAACTGAAAAATTATAATTCATGTATGCCTGAGCTGAATGGACTCCATTGGGACAGTATCAATTTTCATTTTATTCATAACCAGTCAAAATCAGTGCACTTCAATAAATGTAAAATGAAACTGAGTCCTATCATATCAAATAATTCCTTGTGTTAAAGTAATGTTTTTGTATTGAATTGTAGATCACTGTATCAAAATCGTATCAAATCGTCTGAAAAAGAGAGCCTCACAATGTAAAATGATCAAACATGTTTGTTTGGAGTAAAAGGCCACAGAGGAATATTTATATCTCCTTGTTTACTGTATATGTATATACTGTATGAATATACAGTAAGTGTACAGCCCATGGTGTCCGCAACCCGGACCCAAATAAGAGGCAGAAAATGGATGGATGGACGGGTGTATACAAACATACATATGTATAACTTTATGAGTATATATGCATTATTACCTGAGCAGTTTTTGCACAGAGCACACTGAACACCTCGGATCCTCCCATCAGCCTCCAAACTGCAGTTTCTCTTCACATAGTAGCCTAAAGAAAAACATTAACCAAAATTTATAAAAAAAGAAATACGCCAAAGAAAAGTTCTTTTAACACAAAAAATATGCATGTAAGGAAAGCTACCTGCAGGACAGAGCTGGCAATCAGGGCCAAAGTTCATTGGCGTATTCTGTGAATTGCAGGGATCAAAGATCAACTTCAGCAACAGACTGAAAAAGATGATCTGAAAGAGAGAGACAGACCAGTGTGTGATTGCTTGTTTGCGGAATTTCGCAAACACTAATCTACATATGGTATGTCCTTAGTGTTGGTTTTATGACGTCACATTGTAGTAATTTCTAACGCACATTTTGTGTTTTGTGTTCGAACTCTGATAATTCGGGTCTAGCTCTGATTCTGAATCTGGTCTGACTCTTCTTTTACTTCTGTTTTTTATAAATAACTGAGTTCCTCCTATGTCGGGGGTGTAATGTACAAATACTACGAACACGTTGACGTTTGACAAAGTCAACAGCTGATTGGACCTGAGCCGTTTCCGAGCAACACATCACACAAACAAGCGGTTTCAAGCAGACACACCTCCATCCACAGACAAACACAAGTGCGACATGTGATTGCGATTATATGTGATTTGTGATCAAATTTGTGATTAGTTGATTATTTTCAAACGAATTCGATAAATTAATTTCTTACAAATCGAAATAATCTCATGAGGATCACTAAAAGACAACAATTGATTTTTCCCATGTGGATCTTCACTGTCAGCGGATTCACTCCCATGGTCATTCAGGACATTGAACGCACCACCACATGTGCGAAAGCGCGCACGCTAACACACGAACAGGACAACGATTCAAAGAAAGCATCAGACTACTTACATATAGTTTTTCCATGGCGTCACCGCGAGCGACACTCGGCCACTGGTAGATACAAACTCTAAAGACACGGCCTTTTATTGAATCGTGTACCTTCCAGAGGCGGGACGACATGGGCGGCGCAGTGAGGCAAAGCGAATGGGGCGTGGAGACCATGACGTGATCGATACCACACGATCAGAACGCCCTTGCCCACAGTTAGTCCAGTGACGAATTAGACTAAAATCAAGCATTTCAGCAGCCATATGACTATCGGATGTATTGGGTAACTGGTTACCGGTGTACATAGTCTATGGTCTAAGCGGTTGCTAATACATAACAGACCGGTTATAAAAGAAGAATAACTTTATGAACTTTATTCTCAGCTGACAAGGATTTTATTGTTCAACTGTAAAAACAAGGTTTCAAATTGTTCATGTTTTTAAACTTTTTTTCTGTACTAACAGTAACATTCACTGTTTGACTGGCAGTTAGAGGAGTTGTCCGCTTGTTTCATTCCCATTTGTGTGACAGCTCATCAGATTAAGCGGCCCCGGCTGGTCAAATCAAAGTTGAGGTTTGTGACTTTAATAAATTGTGAGTGGATATTAATATATAGTAATGTTTGACACGTTTGTGTTGTAGATGTTAAACGGTTTAAGTCTACTAACAGATAGTCGGGGCGAAGTAAAATACACCTGAGCTTTATCGTTATTGCAACAGGCACACCCATACACATTGCGCAACATATAAACTCACTTTATTTTACTACTGTTTTTACTCAGGGCGAGATGTTAAAAACCAAACATACAAAATAAAACCCAAGCTCTAAATAATAAACACAAAAGTTACTAAACTACAGACAACAGTCCTTTCCCAAGATGGGTTAAATTGTATTGTGGCTGGGATCTGGATTCTGGTCTTCTTACTTAGGACAGGGGGGTTGTATACAAATGTACATATAGTACATGTGTATATATATGTTTACATTAGTGTATATGTGTGTATATGTTCCAGACGTCTCCGTTAAGGGCATTGGCAGCACCCTGCAGCGTCCAGGTAAACAGGGCAAGCTGACGTCTAAAGCAGATCTCATCAAAGCGTCCAGGGTCAGAGGTCAACAAAGCAAGGTGCTCAGTGAGTGCACTCAGCGTGTGGTTGCCTCGGCCATGAATCACGTGACGGAATGGCGTTTCCACCACTGACACGTACTGAGACAGGAAGTAGTACTCCACCTATCGGACAAACGAAAACAGACGTTGTTATAGAAGAATGCTGTACCTGTGTTAATGAATGAGTATCAGTGCAGAAACAGTGGTATCTTTGCAAAAGTTGGATCATAATGGATATTAGTAGATCAATAGAAGCAGAAGTTGAATTGTTAGTGTTTATATTCTCATGATTTGACCTGTCAATATGATGCAAGTGTGAGTGTTATTACGGTAGTTAACAGTATTAGTCTGTTGTTTTGATAATAGTGTATTATTATTAATACACTATACACACTATTAATATTGTATATTACAACAGTAGTGTTAGTAGTAGCATTAGGAGTCTTTTTGATAATAATAATAACTTGATTTGTATTGCATGTTTAAAAACCTGGTTACAGAACATTAACATGAAAATTAAGATAAATATAAGGTGGAAATATATTGAATACAATAAAAGACAAAAATAAGAGAGAGTACATATAATGCATAAAATCACGTAAAATCTCAAAAGACATGCAGTAATGCATAGTCAATCAAGAACAGGTTAGAGTGAAGAGAAATGTTTAAGTTTTCTTTTCAAAGTATTTAGGGAGCTTTCTTCCCTGAAACCTTTGGGTATTGTGTTTCATAGTTTAATGAACATATGACTCAGTATTCTGGCATATTTTTGATTCATAAATGGCCATATTTTAGCTATGTTTTTGGGCTGACTAGTAGGATTTCAGTTCTTGCCGCGTTTAACTTTTAGAAATGTTTGCTTATCCATTTAATTATTGTCACAAGAAAGGAGTAATAGAGTTTATAGCTGCGGCATCATTGGTTCAGCAGAAATGTACAGTTGTGAGTCGTCCAAGTAACTATGGAAACATTCATTTTACTTTCTGTTGATGTCACTGAGTGGCAGCTTGCACAGTGAGAACAATAGCAGATCCCTTGTGGGATCCCAAAGAGGTTGTCATGTTCCTCAGACACGTGAGGTCCAAGACTGATGTAAAACTTTCTCCCTTTGATGTTTAACACACAGTCTGAAAACCAATCAACCTTTCAAGATGATTGATTAGGAAATCATGGTCAATTGTATCAAACACTGAGCCTAGGTCTAAAGAGGATTAGAATTGAGACTGTTTTCATCAGAGTTTGGTCTGAAGTTACTGATTATTTTAGTGAGAACTGTTTCAGTGCTGCGGTATGTTCTAAAGCCTGAAGTGTTGACTGACTGGTCAATAGTGGAGAATAATATTCTAGAGTTTCCAGTGTTATTTGTAATGATCTTGGAGAAATACTCCTTCCTCGCCAAACGTATTGCTGTGTTAAAAGCAGCCATGATGTCTTCGTAAATATTACAGTGAACTGAGTGTCTTGAATTTTCTATGCATATTTCTCTTTAAACAACATACAATGCCCTATATTATGTGTTTATTGCTTTTACATATTGATCTTATTGTCATCACCAGATCACCGGTTTGTTTGATGAAGCAGTCTGTCTCATCTCTGGTGGCACCTGAGCAATGGTGTTCGTGATTTTTACTGTTTCATAGGTAAATAGTTGGCTGAGCTTCAATAAAAGTAGTATGTGTGGAACCTGGTCACGATTAACTTGTGATTTGGAAATTAAAAATTAATTCTGACACTGTATTACACTACCCATCACCAAGCAATCCACTATGATGGACATTGATTAGATTAGATACTTGAAGTGTCACTTCAGAATTTTGGACCCCTGGCCCTGTTTCCTACTTATGAATGATGTTATCGAGTCCATTCTCCTGACAATCCATGCTGTTCTTCAGCATGGATACCAGCAGCTTTGGCTGGTTAGCTTAAACCAATGGAAATATAGCAGATGGTTACGAGCCACCAGCAGGCACTTTGCACCAGATCCTTGTCAAAGACCTGGTTACCCAATGTGCTACCACAACATGGGTCAAGTGCATTACACGAAGTCAACAGGGCCGCTCTCCAATCTTCACAAACCCTGAAATAAATGCTGAAAAATACCGTGGAGTAGATTTCAGCATGTATTTCAGAGAGAGTGGCCCCATTGACTTACCTTGCATTGGCTTGCGGGTAACTAACCTGAGTTGCAGGTATACAGTATGAAGAACTGCATGGTTGGCCAGAGAAAAGACTCTACTAATCCACAACATTATTGGTATGTAGGTAATCTGGCCGGGGATCCAAAATTCTGAATGTGCCCTTAAACGTGATTTTCTCAAGCAAAAAGTCAAAAAAGTCCCTCTGAATATTGTGTTACACCTCTTTTCCCATAAACATAAATAGAGTGCATTGTTTTCCTCATTGTATAAAAAAATCAATGTAATGTGTTCATTAAACAGAGTTGGAATGTTTTACATTCAAGGTGCATATGAAGTTTTTCCCCATCGAGAATGTTTTGTCTTTTAGATTTGTTTAGATAACAGACATACATTTCTTGCTTGCTTGTCATAAATTCAACAATAAAAAATATACATTCATCATTTGATGATGATTTTGCAAAGGTGTTTAATTAAACATAGTTTGAGCTTTATGTGCAGTACTGTGCAAAAGTCTTGGTCCACCACTATCAATCATCCCAGCAGTCATTCTGACAGTAAATAGTGATAAAGTAGGACAAATACAGGTGTTAGCAATGACATTAGTTAGGATTCCATTCCATTTAGGTTGAAGAGAGCCTGGTTCCTGCTTTTGATCAAATGTAAAGGGAGATCACACTAAATACTTTAGATACTTTAGCCTGTAGAAGCTGTTCCTTTCTGATTTTTTTAATGCTGCAAACACATTTCCTGTATTTCCTGGTTGTATTCTAATAGAGAGATAGATAGCATTGCTATAACAAATCTATTGGTGGCCTAAGACTTTTGCACAGTACAGTATGTCTTTGTACTATTCTATTGATGATTTAACCACCCCTCTAACTGTATGTCTCAGTATGTTTAATGAACACATGACAGTTAGCAGGATTAGTAGGATTACAACTAATATTAGTCGTAGTGAATTCAGCGTTTGCACCCTCATGATGCGTGTGTTGTAGAAAGCCGTGTAGGTCGCATCATGGAGGTCGCTGTTGTCGATGGCTCGTTGCAGCGTCTCTGCTGCTCGACTATAATCTCCTCTTGCACTGAACACCCACTGAGGAGAAAGACCTCGGGACTGTGTGACAGAGAGAGAAAGAACGAGAGAGAAATGTACAGAGAGGTAGAACGGTGTGAGAATAGAATCCAGGTCATGTGTTCAACTTAATTTGTGTGTTTGTGTACCCTCAGCTCTGCAGAGTGTTTATTCAGCAGAACACTGAATTGCAACATCGTCTGGGCATAGGAAGTGATGCGTAGTGGCAAGATGGGATCATGGGCCAATCGCAGCACCATCTCCCCGACAAGCTCCCCTAACCTCTGCCCCGTTACCCCAAGGCGGCCCCCCAGAACTTCCTGGAGACGAGAGACGCTGTCCAAAGGTGTGTTGAGAAATGGATATGTTCGTTCCTGAGCACACAAAGTAGAGATCACTTTCACAACTACGCTCCTGTCTTGTTTCATCCCGTCACAACATGCAGAAACATGATTTATTATCATGGTATGTGACATGCCAAGACAAGCTGGAAAATCATATGACATCACACAGAGGTGGGACCAAGTCATGGGAAAACAGATTAAATATAGTCTGATCTAGAATTACAGCCCCGGAAAGAAAGCTTGAGAGTAGCGCTCATCCATGGGTAATGAAGTGCTTTTAAAGATTGGTCCTGTCTTACATCAAAGCCAACATGAAGCCTAACAGATCTACAGAGGATTCCATCTTTCTGATTCCTCACACTGTCCTGACACACCCTTAGGGGCATGGCACATATGTTAGAATGCCATTTGTAAAATACAGCTCTGCTTTCAATCCCATCAAGCTTCCCCTCTCTCCCAATGACTGCACCTCCAGCCACCATCAACAACCCACGCTAGTTCTCACCTCATCCCCTAAAAACTCACCACGTTGTACATATTCTACATGTACAAAGTATATAACTCTGTGTAGACTCTCTCTCTCTCTCTCTCTCTCTATATATATATATATATGGCATTTTCACAGTGCATTGCATATTATATGAACATTACATGTTGACCCACAGCTTTACCCTTTTCGATCCTTGCTGACTGCGTTGTAACACAGAGTCAAAGTTAGGCATACTTTTGTACATTTGGTGAATAAAGCAAACCTGATTTAAACTTCACCAGCTAGATCTCATTTCATCTCTGTCTAACTGGGTCCTTAGTTTCCTGTGGGAGCATCCCCAGACAGTGAGACTGGGCCCCCACCTGTCCTCCACTGCAACTCTGAATACTGGCAGACCACAGGGTGGTGTACTGAGCCCCATCCTCTACTCCCTCTTCACTCATGATGGTGGTCCTGCATTTGCCACTATCCCGCTGAACTCTAACAACAATGAATCAGTCTACAAAGTGGAAGTGCAGAACCTGGTGAGATGGTGCTCAGAGAACAACCTGGCCCTCAATAAAGACCAAAGAGGCTGTCTTCAACTTGAGAAGGTCACAGAATGATGTATACCGCCCGTCTTTGTCAACGGGGATAGAGTGGAGAGAGAGTCCAGCTTCAGGAAATGTGGGCAAACACATCTCTGAGGACCTCACGGGTCTTGTAACACCAGTGAGGTGATCCAGAAAGCACAGAAACAATTATTCTTTCTGAGGATGCTCAGAAAAGCTGGTCTCCCCCAAGAGATGCTGGAGACTTTTTACCGCTGCACTATGGACAGCATCTTAACATACGGCATCTCTGTGAGGTACCTCAGCTGCACAGCAGGGAACATGAAAGCTCTTCAAGTCGTGTCCAGAGCATAGAAGACCGCTGGGACACAGCTCACTGCCCTGGAGGACATCAACAACACACGCTGCCTGAGAAAAGCCACCAGGATCTGTATGGACCACACACACCCATGCCACCGCTTCAACTCCTCCCATCTGGCAGACGCTTTAAGGCCTTCTACGCCTGCACCTCCAGAATAAGATAGTTTTATTCCCAGACCCATATCCCTATTGTTGTACGCACTGTCAATTCTGTTACTGATGATGGATATCATAAATTGCTCAGCATAGTTAGGCAGAAAGGATTAAAATGACTCAAATCAGCTACAACGCATCTGGGAGTTAAGGGACTATATTAAGAAGCAGTGAATGAAACATTAAGAGGAGGAAGAACACGTATAATACACAGCAATCAGTACACAGCTATGGAGTGGTACATCAGTGGCTGCCAGTGCACCAGTGGCCTGGTCTGCCAAACGCCAATGAATTTGCAAGAAACGGTAAAGAGTCTCCAGTCCGGTAGGTGGAGGTAATGCCCCAAAAACCTGATTTACTAACCTCCAATAAAAAAGAGGAAGATACAAGAGCGCAACCAACAATAATCAATAATTGTTTCGAATTATTGTTGCAGATCTTCCATCATCATACCATTGTACTCACGTTAAGATTATTATAGGCTACTACTAGCAGAGACATGGGTAGCCTAAGATGCAATTTGCATTGGTTATATAACATCTTTCTGGAATAGCCATTTGCAAACACTTCACAAGTTCAGTGAATCATTAATTGGTTGTCCCTGCAGCATGAACATGATAAGTATGAACAAGAAACTTGTTCAGATATGTATTATTATATTATTTGTGATGAAATACAATATTAAAAGTCTTGTGATCATATAGTCCACTCACCACAAGACACAAATCAATACATGCAAGGCCCAAATCCAATTCAAACTGAAGACAGGCAAGTCTGAAATCAAAACAGGCAAATTAACTTCCTAATTACATCAGGAAAGTCCTACAGCAAGAGAGGCGAGTCACAAATCAAGTTCCAATTTAAGATAGACATGTCCCAAATCCAGTACATAATCAAGACAGGAAAGTCCAAAATCAAGTCCGAATTCCACATCAAGACATACACAAATGAACACAGTCAAGTCATATTAAGTTACAACATCATAGACATTACCTCAGTGAATCTCAGCTCTATGGCAGGAACTCCTGCAAATGCGGTGAAACTGTACGCTCCACTGTTCAGATACAACGGCTTTATACTGGAGAAAGGGGAGGAGTGTGTGTCAAGGTGTGTGAGTCCATCAGTGAGTGTGATAGCATGTGTCCATATATTTATCAATGTGTTTGTCTCAATGAGTGTCTCACATTCTCCAGCTGCCTCCCTCTCTCTCTGCCTTGCTGTAGATAGTCTGACCTACATGTTTGGGATGTTCTACCTAACACACACACACACACACACACACACACACACACACACACACACACACACGTCAACTTTTGAAAAATTAGAATAAAACAAGAAAAGGAAAATGTCCATGTCATTACCTGTCTGATGGCTGCATCCAACAGATCAACAAGAAGAGGACTGGAATACGCTGAAAGGATGTCATCACCTGTAAGAATGATGGTGTCTTTGGCATGGCTGGCAAAATGTGTGTGTGTGTGTGTGTGTGTGTGAGTGTGATGACTGACAGAAGCAACACAGAAGGTATTCTCTGACTGGCTAAGATTTGTCTGTTACCCATGATGGCTTGATCCAGGCTGAAGTAGGCCACAGCCTTCAGATGCAGCATAGACAGATAACCCTGGCAACCACACAGTCAGAGGTCAATGGCCAGGTTCAACAGTGCATTTATTTATTTATTTTTATATTATTTTAGTTTTATATCATTCTTTTAAGAATAATTATCAATGTTTGTTTCATCTTTTGACAAACTTCAAGCCATTCCGTTGCTCCAACATTTCCAAACTCTCCAGCATCCCAGCTGACAAAGAGCAGACTCCTTCTGGGACTGAAACCTGCGCAAACAAACAAATTGTTTATAAAGCCCCTGAGATTACAACACATTATTTCATTAAACTTAACAATTTTAATTTTGCTGCCACTAAAAATTCACCAAATTTATTCTTGACACAATAGCAACTACTTGTACCCTTCAGAGAAAATTGTTCAACTAAGCGCTTAACAGCCAGTTTTAGACACATACAATGGCATTGTGTGCCTAGCAACCACAATGCAGCCAATAGCAATTCATTAGTGCTAATCTACGATTGCCATAGCAACCAGATAAAAACCATCCTGTAATTTATTTGCACTGACTCAAGTTTGCCCTCGCAATTTAGCAACACATTACAATATTGAGTTACTAATTATTAGCAACAATACAAGATCACCCAACCATTCAGCAAATCAGTAATAACCACATACCTTTGACCGTACATATCCTTTGCAACAACCTAGTAATCTCCTGACAACAAAATAATTTTTTGCCTGTACCTTCCATTATGTGCTAGCCTTTTCCTGTAGATTCTGACCTTTCTTCACCATGGCAGCAAACGTTCGAGCCAGCTCCAGGAGAATTGCTGTTCCTACCCCGGACTTCACAGCTCCTGGACCCAGTGAGTCCCTCTGAGCTCCCAGGATAATGTATTGATCTGAAGTATTTTCAAACAAAAGTGTAAAATAGTTGAGAAACTGGAAGTAAATACCATTGCTGCTATGCATTGGTCTAGGGGCATCGGACAGTAAAACCAACAGAACATCTCTCCATTCCTCCATTCAATGTCTACCTGGCTCAACCCGACCCTCCAGGGAGGAGAAGATGTTGTTGAGCAGAACAGGAGTCATGTAGTTGTGGACAGTCATCTTGACTTTGCGTTTAGAAGTAAACTCTGGTCCAACAACGCAGCGTGCGTATGGCAGCCGAGTCCGCCATGACGGAGGACAGGGCGGACCAGTCAACTGACTGAGAGGGACACACAGAGAGGACAGACAAATCATTAAATAACCCCTATTAAGTCAGTTTGAGGGCTGCGGTTTACCTGAGCAGCTTGGCAGCCACAGTGGCACTGATTGGCTGTGCTGGTATAAGTGGCAAGCCAGAGGACTGAATTGGCGGGAACTGTGTGTGATTGAAGGAAGGAAAGCCAGGGGTAAAAGGGTCACCTGACCCTAAGTGCACCTGTGATTGGGCAACACATGGTGATGCTTAGTGATTGGCCAGTGGTGAGGAACAGATTTTATGTTTGCGTGTCTTACATGTTCAGATACAGCAGTGTGTGTGTTCAGTCCAAGGCGTCTGGGGTCCTGAGGCAGATCAGCTGGGTCAGGGTAGATCAGAGCTCCACCTGCTCCGTTTGTCTCAGCCAACCAGACCTTTTCTGCAAAACTGACTCCGCCTCCGACGCGCATCACAATCACACATCCAGCCACAGAAATACCCACACTCTTCAACCAATTAAAGTCCTCCTGGCGGCCATAATTGGCATAGACTATATTGCCCTGCACAGGGAGAGAGTGGGTGGGAGATCTGAATAAAACATGGATAAATATTTACCATGGTCATTAAAGACCAGGAATCTATCTGGGAGTGTGAAGAGACTACCAGAAAATAAAATAAACCAGGAGCGCTGGGATTACATGCAGACATGGTGCATCAAAACTACCATAAGGACCCAAAGAATACGATGCAGACCTCAGACTACAAGGAAGAGATACAGAATATGATGGGACCTCGTCACTGCCATGAAGATGAAAGGACTACAAAAAGGACCTGATGATTACCATAAGAAATAAAGGAATGCAGAAATTGAGTGAGAACATAAGGACAACCACAAGGACCAACAAAATATGAGTAAGACAGCAAAGACATTAGGACTATAAACAGGAGGAGCTACAGAATATGACACGGACGTGAGGATTGCAATAAGGACCTGAGGATTAGCACAAGAACCTATGGAAACTATGATGAGGACCTATGGACTCCCATGTCAATCTAAGGACTCTCAAAGTCTTGGTCCTCACCGTGGTGCTGCCGGTTGCGCTGTATGGGCAGTAGTCAGATGGATTCAGGGCAATTTGTTCTGAGTTAAGACCTGTAGAGTCCACCAACCACAGAGAGGTCCTCTGAGCCCTGCAATAACACACACAGTAAGCGTACAACAAGGTTTTGTTATGCTCATGCATAATCCTCTCAGACTTATTACTATTTAGAATCTCACCTGTCAGGAAACTGCAGCGTGGCATACAATGACTCACTCCAGGTATGATCCATCTGCAGCTGCCTGAAGCGATGGAGGATCTCTGACGCCAGAGTTGTTCCCTCTGCTGAACCTGGAGGATGACTCCCTGTGCTGACTCGACTGAGGAAACATACATTTACATCCATGTTAAAACTTTGATTCACTCACATTAAGGCACTCATCAATGTGACTGAAATTGGTAGACCTACACAGAAGCTTACCCCAAGTAAGACATTAATCACATGGTTGTAAATGGATTTATTCAGACATCAAAACGTTATACATACTTACATACTAAATAAAAAAAAACAAATGAACATCAGAGTGTATGAAAATGTGTTGGTTTATTAAACACTATAAGCAAAAAGATTAAACAAGGCATTTAAAAAATCAAAACAGAGGAAGCCATTTGAACAAACAGAGTAAATAATGTAAACCAATGGCGAATATTATACAAATGAAAAAAATTAGTAGAATGAAGGCAATAAATGCCATCTTTGTGTTCACTTTCCAAAACTTATGTCACACTACGATTACACAGCATGTCATGGATATGGCTGAATCGCATTTTTATGCATAATTGCAGTACAAACTGACAAACAAAAACATTGAAACACATGTAAACGTACTGAGCGTAAACAGTGTATCTACCTTACAGTGTTGTGTATGTCTTCCTCTTGCAGAAGCTTCCTCATCATCATTCTCAACTCTCCCAGGTAAAGCCCGCCAACTCCCTCTGGCAGAGGTTTAGGCACACCCAGTGATACCCCCTCGTCCTCATCTTGACCACCCGCGTGGGTGCGGTACACTTGCCCACAAAACACCAAATATCCCAATAGGAAGGCTGAGGAACAAACACAAGTCATTAGTCATCACTGACACAATCTGTGCCAAAATGTCCGTTTGGGTGCTTATGTGTGGATACCTGTGATAAAGATAACAACTCCACACAAACTCAGAAACAAAGCAGTTCTCCAGTAGCTGTGGCGATACCGCAGAACCAGTGCCGTGATGTCACTGTTTGGCTCCATATCTGCGTCATTGTCAGCAGCTGATTGGACCAACCTCATTTCCACTCTCTGATCTTCTTCTTCGGCCATGTCCACCAAATGGTGTCGAGACACAGAGGAAAACTGAGGATGAAGAAATCTGGGAAATCTGTACCTGTTACTTTCAATTTTTTTCTGGAGAAAGAAAATATACAGCATCAAATAAACAATAACAATAGTCAATAATGTGAATACAGACCAGAGAAGGCACTGTGTCCGGGTCTCTCTCTCTCTCTGGCTCACCTGTCTCACTTGCGTCTTTATTGTGTCCATAGTGTTGAAACATGGAGGACAAGTTATAGAAAGTTAACTTGGCCTGTGATTGGCCCTTCAGAGGGGTGAGAGGTCATTCTGTGTTGTCTATTTGGTCTGGTTAACTTTATTAACAGCAATGTAAACACAGACAGACTCACAGACGCTGTTCCAATGTTGTGCATTCCCCCTTAAAACCACGTTAGCTTCTGATTTTAAAGCAGTATTATTCTTTATTCTGTACTACAGCAGCTGAGTAAAGTTAGTGTTAACAAAGTAGCGACATTACTTACAAAGATGATGTTGACTATGATGATGTATGCGTTTTACATGTGGCGTCAGAAAGATGATCTTTTTAAAGAGTTTAGACTAAAAATACCAACTGTCAGGACCGTCCCCTGCCCTGTGCTTGTTGGTGTGCAGGTAGAGACCCAGCTAACAGAACGGCTAACACATCTCAAGGCCTTAGCTCACTACTGCCGGATGATGATAATTATGATGATAAGTGACTTATGCAGTACTTCTAGTAATAAAAATTTGTATTTTACATGTTTTAGTGTGACCAAAACGTCTGACTCTGCCCAATGTTTATACAGATGTTACCACAACAATAACCGCTGGAGTTTAAAGAACAACCACAACAGACTTAAAAAAGATACATACTTTATTAACTCCAGAATATTCATAATTAAAATTACAGTAACAGTTTAGACAACAAACAGCCTTGAAGCCTTTAAATAAAATTTTAATTCAATAAAGCAAATTTTAGACAAATTAAACTGAAGTGTGCCTGTGAATGCTCTGCCCGTTTCTGGTGTTCATGTCAACATCGTCCACCACCACAGACTAATCCAGATTCAGTCTCCAGGTCTAAACATGTTAACTGTAAAGGAGGAATCATCCTCGTCATGAATTCTCTGTCTCCACGACTGAACCTCCTCACATCTGTAAAAGAAAACATAAACTGTTTGTGGCTGAGTTTTACTGAAGCAGATGTGTGTGTTATTTGGTGTGTGTTTACCCTCTGTGCACTGGCTGTTTTTGTATATCCTGCAAGTGAGAGAGATTGGACGACACACAACATCACTGCTGCACACACAAATCAGGAACTGAAGGAGAGGGTCATCAGAGCTAGGATCACACACCTGAAATAAACACACACATGCGCAAGCAAACAAGCACATGTGAGTTAGACATTTACGGCGGATTAACTTAAGATGAAGTTAAATAACAGGAAGTAACACAGACCAGGCTACGGCCACTGGTGTAAACACGAATATGGCCTCGGACCCTCAGCAATCTCTTAAGCCCCTCCCACTGAGAATCGGTCAATCCCAGCAAAGGACGAACCAGAGGACTGGAAAAAAAAATATGTGCCTCCCCCGTCCCATCATCCACAACCAGCCTGAACACACAAGACAATAAACACACAGACAATTTTTTTTTAACAAAAATGACAGACAAAGTCTCTCAAGTAACATTCTAACATGCTGCCAAAATAAAGAATCCTACTTTGCTTTGGACTGAAAAACCGAAGAGGCAGAGTCACAGTGAGGACTGGAACAAGACTGGGGTGAGAGACAGAGGTGGAGAGAGATGAAGCGGGAAATAGACATAATAAGGCTGTGCCTCATTTTATAGTTTAAACAGTGTATTTATTGTATTTGTTCTTATATGTAGTTTACTTAAACTTATGTACATTTTATGTAGCTGTGTGTGTATTTGCTGTATTTGTGAATATTTTGTGTCCTTTTTGTGGATTTACCTTTGTGTAGACACAGCCACACTGTGAACAGCTCCACTGTAGATGCAGGAAGAGGAAACACACTATGTGGCCTCTGACCTGACCTACAGAGCACCTGGGCTCCCAGCAGCCCAGCAGCATCATGGGCGCTAAAGGAGGCTGAGCCGAGCTGATGACAAAAGCAAATAAATTAATACATATATAAAGTAAACTTTGAGAATGCATATTGGTTTGATCAGAGAATCAACAATTACGAACAGCCAGGCAGATAGACAGAAAGATTTTACCGTGCGTCTCCCAGTGTCATGACAGTTATTGAACTGATGGGTAAGGATCTGCAGTACACACTGCCTGACCTGAAAAACAAACTATCAGTAAGGATCCTGTGTCTATAATGTGTCTGTCTGGGTGTGTGTCTTTGTGCATGTATTACTTGGACAATTTCCTTTGAAAGCCCGCCAACAGAAGGGTGTGGCCAGGTAACAAGCCAGGGGGGCAAGGGGTGTGGTTTACGTCCAGGTAAACCTGAAGGCTCCTCCCACTCTGGCTAATCAGTGTCAAACGCACACCTGGAATCACACATACAGAAAGACACTGACGTACAAACACACTGAGCTCTATTTAAATGATCGATGGAGGATAGTCGGGCGCAATACTGTCCATATTGCTATTTAAGTGGCAGGTAATCTACATGGTGCAAAGCAAGGAGCAGAGTATAAAGGGGTAGTATTTAGGCTCCTAATTAATCACGCGTGTGTTTTGGGCCAAACATAAATTGAATCAATCAGAGCGTCACCTGCCATTCCCTTTAAAAGCCAAGTGTGATTGAAAGCTCTATTTAAATGGTGCAGACTAGACTTGGCGTAAGGGGGCACATGATGTGCGCAAGATGAAAGTTAACAATCAAATCATCCACGACAACGCAGGAAATGTAGGATATACTTCAACTAATGAAACCCAATATTCATCCGAAGGCAGAAGGACAGTTATGTGCTTTCCATCTGCACCCCATATTTACACTCACTTCTTGCAATGTGTTTTTTTTTTGTCTATTGGAATCTGTCACCAGTGGGACCTCAGATCACTCCTGGAGAATACATGGAGTGTTTTCTGTCAGGTCATAAAACACGACACAAGAACACCTCACTCAGTGTGTCACTCAGTCTAATTTTTAGTAAGTCTATTATTTTTTTTGCACATACTGAATTCAAGGATTTTAATTAAATACAACAATCGGCGTCCCTGTGTTTAACAAGCAGAACGCAATTCTGTTGTAACTATGTAAATAACATTAACAAAATACCACAATATCAGGCTTGTGTTTAGACGTGGTTTGAGTTGATTAAAAGTGCAAACACAAACCACTCCTCATCTCACGCCCAAACGTGGGTGCACAGATGAGTGCAAGTATACAATGTGGGTGCTGGGTGTGAAAATGACAACTGCATCGGTTGTCCGATAGCAATGACACTTGCGCTGACACTTTGCACCGCCTTAGCTGGGTGATATAGATATGGGAGACTATGTTATATTAATTTTAACCTGGTCTTTCTTGTTTGTGTATCCCGCAGGACTGCAACTACTAGCCTAGCTTAGCATAACGACTAAAAGTATAGGGAAACTGCTAGCCATATGTTTGTGTGTGTACGTGTTTGTGTAATACCAGTGTGTGTCTTTCCAGCACTGCTTGTCTTGTTGTTCAGATTGATCCGCTCCGTCACCAAACCATGAACACACACCAACTCTGATGAGCTACACAGACACACATAGCAGGATTTAGGGTTGATCTTTCTCTAACAGAGATTGAGAGAGAGAGCTAGAAAGAGGGAGATCTCAGAGAGAAGAAGAAAGACAGTTTACCTACAATCCAGGACCTCAGAGACAGTCAGAGACCTGGGTGACGGAGCCTGAGAGAGAGACAGAATTTCTCATGTCAATCAGGATGTCCACATTTAGTAACCTGACATACAACTCCTTTATACAGTAAAAGACCAACTAAGTAAATAAAAACTCTAGGAAGTCAAAATAACACTGGCTGAAAAGAATCAACGTGTTGCAAATTGAAGATGTACAGCAAAATGTGTTAGCACTTTCTTCAAGATGACAAGACACAAGTACTTTCATCAATGACAACGCGTGACACTCTCTTTTATCAAAATGATAACAAACGTGCTACAATTAACGATGGCAATGCAAATAGAAAGACACCACACCAACCACAAAACGTGCAAAAGAAAAATCGCCGCAATTTGAGTCGCAAAAAGAGACTTGACAGTAGACTGTTGTCAATTTTTCTGAATTACTTTTCACTGTCCTCTGGAAACGTCTGTTTTGTTGTGACTGGATCTGTGGCGTTTCTTTTTTGTGTGTATTTTCTGGATAGGCATTGTGTCTTATTTGCGGCACATTTGTTGAATGTAGTGCATTGGTGTTGTCATTTTGACGAAAGTGTTTTTTGAATTTGCAGCACATCTTCAATTTGCAGCGTGCTGAGTCTTGCTTAGCCACCAAACAAATCATAGCATCTACACAGGAAAAAACAAGTACATTATAAACACACGCAACTAATTAGTACTACACAAAAAAACACTAACTACACAATAAAAACACACTACTTAGACAGTAAATACAGGTAATTACTCATTAAAAACACACTAACTACACAGTACCTGTTTACAGGTGGGGAGGAGAAGTGGGCCTGTCAGTGTATGGAACATCCAATCGGAATGGACCTGAAGGGTGCGGTCAGAGGAGTTCGCTACACCGCCCTGCCCAACCGTTCCACAGCCAATCAGAACACTGAGATCCTGAAAGACAGAAACTGAGACCAATCAGCTGTCAGGCTGCTACAGCTGACACTGTGTGAACGTCACACTGAACTTTGTGCTCTCAGAAAACTGCTGAGAAAAAAGATTGACTGATAAGTAGTGAGCCAAATGCTGGCTTGCAGTTCTTGTTTGAGAGGAGTTGAAAGGGCCAGCACTAGTTCTCTACCTATGCTTACCCGGTGTTCCGTGTTCTTGGAACCAATGTGGGTTTCCACTAATCAGGGAGCTGAGCAAAAAACATGATGACATTCCTCAGACAATGCACAATTCAGTTCTGCGTTTATTCTGCATTGTGCAATGTCAGCACTTCTGCTAAAGTCTCCCTGTACTCCTTTTTCTCCTTTTGTTTTTGACATTTTATTTTTAAGCATGTTATGCATAATTTTGTTAAGGATTAACATATAACAACAAGTGAACAAAGGAATAAAACTTTTGGATACATTTGCAAGTTTCACCTTTTTAGCTTTCAAATTTATTTATTTTTTTCTCCATCGTTCACAACAACATCAGGTTGTCACCATCTCAAATGTACTGTATATGTTTGCAAAGTGTCTGAGCTAGTTTGTTCATCAGGTGATGTTACCTCTGTGTTAAGTGCTACAACTCTGTAGAAACATTCAGGATGGAGAACAGGAAACCAACGAGTAGATGAACGCAAGAACAGCAAGACAACCTGGAGAAAAGGAAAGAGAGACAGAAAGGGACAAAAAAGAAGACAGAGGCAGAGAGAGAGAAAAAGACAGACAGTCGTGACCACCTAAACACGACAATAAGTAGTTGACCACCATTAAAATTTAGAATTAATTTATTATGTACCCTCTCCTGCTCCATATCAATCTTAACCTCTCTCTCCATCATTCGGCAGTTCCTGGGGTCTCTCCCCCAGCTCACAATTGGGCCAATCACGGTGGCTTTAGCAGAGAAGCAAAGAGAAAGTCCCGCCTCCTTGTTGGTCACGTCTGCCCCGATGTTCCTCCAAACTATGCCCTCCATTTGCTCCACCCTGATCACCATGGTGACACAGGGCTTGGAACTGTTGTCTGATTGCATGTTGTCAGAGAAGGTAGAGTGAGGGGAGTGCCTGGAAAAGCAGGAGGAGTCTGGTTCCTCTTCCTCCTCCCTCTTTCTCTTCCTGTTGGATTCCACATTCTGTCTACGTTCCTCCTCCTTCCTCTCATGGAAGAGTGTTGCCATCGTGGCAGAAGGACTCAGGATTTGAACATTGTCCAGAGAAAACTGTAGGTAAACTCTGATACACACCACACACACAGTAACATCTCAGGATGTATTGCTATTGTGAAAGAGTGCTCTGAATAAGTGTGGCTGTTTTTTAGTTTTGCGAGTGTGTGTATGTGTACCTGCAATGTTTATGTTTTATGTACTTCTCCTGCGCCAGGTGTTGGTATGAGGGGAAGTCTGATTGAAGGAATTGCTCTGTTACCACGGTGAACTGCTGGACACACACTAGGCAACCTGCAAAAAACGCGCACACACACACAAAACACAAACACAGAATACACACTAATCTCCAGTACTGTGACTTAGTGTGAACCTCATACAGTCTTCATCATTTCATAGGTACAACGCTCCACTAACCAATCCAAGCTGTGTTAAAGACTGCTCTCTGAAGCCCTGCCTCTTCCTCACTGGTTTCTGTGAGAACACATGACACTGTGCCCGTCTGGTCTTTCAGTTGGAGTGTGTTTTCAAGGGGTTGTGATGGAAGTGCCAAAACCCCAACCAACACCAGGGGGCGCTCCCTACATCGTGTAAAGGAGGAGAAGAGGAAGATAAAAAAATGAGGAAATCAAGAGATGGAAAGAAAGAGAGAGGATGTGACAGGGGGTTACTAGGGGTAACCTGTCCTGGCAGGGGTCAGAGGTCTGAGTTTTGTAGGACCAGGACAGAGCTGCATTGATCTCCGAGCTGGTGAGACTCTCTCCACCAGGAGGCAGCAGAGACCTCAAACTGGGCCCGGACCACCATTGTGTCTGAAGAGACTGAAGATAGTCTGAGACAATGAGACACCTGGGCACTGTTGGGTCAACCACGCACTACAATGGAGGAGAGAGGGAAAGAGATGGTTAAAGAGAGAGTGAGAGAGAGTGAGTGAGGGAGAGTGAGAGAGTGAGAGTGAGAGTCAGAGAGAGAGAGAGAGAGAGAGAGAGGAATTTTTAGGCCAATCTGACCAGTCTATTGATTATGATCAAATCATATTTCCAAACCAATGCACACAGCAGCACCCCCGATGTCAGTAGTGAGGTTTCCATTTCCTGGTTCTTGCAATTTGTGGTTACAAGTTTCATTCACCATTCATTGGGCACACTGAAATTTCAGAAAGTTGTGGCAGGTCGATAAAAACAGTAAACTCTAATGGAGGCAAACTGTTTCCATTCCAAACGATTATGTTTTCTTAAATCGATTTTTTCCTGAAGACCAATTATTACTTAGTTTGCAATTTTTTTCCACACCTACTGAAATTAACAGTCAAATTCAAAAGCAATAATCTGTGCACGTCATGAGGCACATCTGAATACTGTGCTCATTAAATAGCAGAAAACACAACACAATAATAGACTTGTATTTAGAAATGGTATGAGTTGATGTTATAAAATTTGTCTGATGACCTCCTCATTTTAAGACCACAGATGGCTGTTTTGCAGTGACATGGGAGTTAGTGTTTCAAATCCAGGTTGGGTGTGAGCTGCACATTGTGGCAATGCCACAAGTTACAAAAGGAATGTACCCAAGCAAAACCATTATTTTTGACTAAATGGTCTTTATGGACATGATGTCACTATAAATCTGCCAATCGTCAATTCTCTCATTACAGCCCAAGGATTTGGTTGTCAGTTTGTGAGAAGATAGATAGATTGGCAGATAGGTGGGTGAGAAAGTAGGTAGGTAGGTAGGTGGGTACTTTATTCATCCCCAAGGGGCAATTCTCTACTTACAGCAGCAACACGAGATCGAGATCAAGATCAAAACAGGAATCCAGATTGAAAACAGAATCAAGATTGAACACAGTTCAACGATAAACTACAGTAATAAACTCAATAAGAGAAATGGACTGATTTGAAGAGCTGATAATTGTTCATTCTCAGAGAGCTACGATAGTTAAGATAACTGATCCATTTTACTTATGACCTTATATTGCAGGATGAGAAAATCACGCCTTATTTGAGCATTTTCTGCTTTATGGTGACATGCAGCAAAGGGAACAGGCCAGAATCAATCTTGCGCCTGCATTATGGCGTTTATGCACCATAAAAAAAAAATCCTTCCCTGCAAAAGTTTCCTTAATGCATTTGTGACTGGTTTGTTTATGTATGTTCTATATGACTGTACATTTACACAAAATCTACTTGTTATGTATTTTATAGTGATGTAACTTGATTGTAAGCCTCCGTGTTAATTCAGCACTGCAATGCTGTGTGTGAGTTCCAGCTCAGGCAAAACCTTTCCTCAAAGTGTCATGAATTTTTCGTCCCACCTGACCTCTCCACTTTTTCCTGTTTTCCTGTTACATTTTATTTAACTTTACTTGCATTGTCAGATATAACCAAGATCCAATGCCAGAGCTAGAAATCAATCTCCATTTCTTTCCAACACAACAGGACACAAAGGCAAAGAATCCACTAGTGGAAGACTTGTGGAAGACTTACAGGCACGAAAACAGTGTGGGATCGTAGCCAATAGGATTGTGTTTCAATCCAGCAACAAGATTCCTAGCACTTCTTGGAGCTTAGAGAACAAGAGGGGTGACTGCAATTTAAGTGTTTGTGTGTGTACCTGTGTCACTGGACAGTTATGAGGCTCATCCAGCATCTCTGAGTATATATCCCTCCTTCTTCTTCTTCCACTTCCTCTCCACACACACTCCATCAGCTGAAACACCAACACACTCAAACACTCCTCCTTCTGCAGAGAAGGAACCAGACTGAGAGACAGCAGGGGGAAAGAGAGGGAGAGAGAGAGAAATGTTTATTATACATGCATATTACATTATATTAATGTTATCAGTCTTTCTCACACACCTCTGTCTGAGCTGTTGTGTCACATGGTAGATCCAAAGGTATTCTGCCATGCCTACATTTTTCTCCAGCAGTAACCGTGGCAATGCCTCATCACTGCAACACTTGATGTCAGACGACGATCCAGCGACCCTGCTGAAGGCTAAGACGCTCAGGCTGGAGCGCAGGCAGACACAAAGCACGCTTGGGGGGAAGTCAGGGCATGGTCGATGCAGGAAGTGGACATGATGGAGCTTGAGGACAGAGATTCAGTATATTTATTCACACAATGGGCTATAATAAGAGAAATGATCATTGGTTATACAGTAACACAGTTCTGCTAAGACCATTCGGCCCAAAATTAATCATCTCAACATTAGCATACCTGTTGGTGACAGAACTGAGTGATTTAGCTACAGATTGTTGTCCCTATATTTCCTCCATCAAAAACAACAAAATAAAACCTCTAGTAGCTGATTAATTTTTGGCTGAATGGTCTTTGTAGAAAATAATGTCATTGTAAGATGTCAACAATCATTTCTGTCATTATAGGCGCATGCAATGCTGGCACATGTAATGTTTCCACTGCCAAGTTTAGATAAAAAATCGGCACAGTTGACAAAGCTCAAACATAAAAATCAGTTTTTGATTTGGCTTTTTTCAATGTGAGATATTAAGATCAGATGTAACAGTGAGAGCAGCTAACTAGGAGCTCAAAACTATTTTGCTTGGGCTGACAACCAAGTGCTTGAGCTATAATGACAGAAATGACCATCGACAGTTAATGTGACATCATGTTACCCACAGATGTGTATGTTTTTTAAAAACTGTCAATGTGATCATAGCTGTTTTGGAATGAATAAAGGCAATTAACTCTGATGATATTAAATTCAGGAGTTCCAAACATTTAATGGTTTCTCACTTCCACAGTGTCTCCTGGTCTTAGCTTCCTCTGCAATTTTGGCTGATAGGCCAGGCACAGTCCCACTTTTCCATCAATCGTGTAAAGCCCTGCCCCCTCACTCAACACTTCTGTCACAACACCCTGTCAGGGGAGAGCAGGAGTACAAAGTTGAAATTTTGGCTGTTAATGTGACAGAAGCTTTCAGTCTTTGTCTTGTCACAGCCAGAGCAGAACACAGTATCCTCTGTAACTTACCTTGTAACTGATGACCTTGGAGTGTTTAATCCTCACAGTTGATTGGACAATGTCGCTCTCTGATTCCATCTCTTCAAGCACCTCACCAACATGTGACAGCAGCTGTGGTGTGTCTCGCTGTTTGTGAATCTCCTCTGTGTCTGTGCTTTGTGTAGATTCCTGAGAGTTTGTGTTTTGTGTTGATTCCCATGTGTGTGTGCCGCATGTGTGTTCCTCTGTGTATTGGTGTATTTTGGACTGCTCAGTGACACACAATATGCGGTTGCCTCTCCAGCCACGCAAAACACACACGCGCAATGCTGTCACACACACACTCTGACCAACACGCATATTTTGACTCCACCACAGTTTGCTGCTGTCCTGTCGAAAGAAAGAAAGAGGGTGAGGGGGACATTTTTATTTCGATAAAAACTTTATCATACTCAGTTTTAGTACACTGTCAGTAGACAGTAGAGTAAACATTAATTAGAAAAACATGATAGTAAACACCAGCTCATCCTCTACAACAGAACAAACGTTGTTGCAGTTCAGAGAGAGAGAGAGAGAGAGAGAGAGGATGGTCATGTGAGAACCATCAAGTCCACCAGTCTTATTTAAAGTTCACACACGCACCTTGACCAGCACAGGCAATGTGTGTGTGTCGTCCGTCATTGTAAAGATGAAAAATTTAATGTCACCAATGGTTAGCAGAGGGCAGACTGCTGACACACTGCCACAAACTGAGAGACGCTGTCCTCTCTTCCTGCAGGGAGAGGGAGAGGGAGAGAGCGAGGGGGAGAGATAGCAAGCTATAGTGACTATAAGCTTTCTCCCTAACCCTTCCGCTGAGGTCAAAGGTCAACTTTACCTGTTGTGTAGAAAAGAAGCAGCTTTTCTGACAATGACCACTCTGCTAGACTCCACAACTCCCACAGGACTGTCCTGCTCCAGACCAGACCCCAGCAGCACAGGGGAGCCAATCAACTCCACATAGCCTTGGTCTTCTTCAGGGTCCTGCCCTGTGGTCTTATGGGGTATGTAGTTCCAGTGAGACAGGAAGAGAGGACGATTCAACCACATGGGAGAGGGAGACAGGCACTGCAAACAGACAGACACACAGAGAATGACGCACAGTGACAGTAAGAGACATTGACAGTGAGGTAGAAATACACACCAATGGAATGATCACAAACAGACAATAAGGACAGACACAAAGAGAGAGATAAACAGACACACGATGAGGAACTTTTGAAGACTGTACGACAAAGAAGGACAGACAAGTTAGAACATATGGCTTGGTCATTGTTGGTCATATTCAAGGACCACAAAGTCGCATTAAAAAAATTCAAGGACTTCCAGGACTTGTGCAATGTAATCCACACTCACCTCACACCTCACGCTCCCACTGGCATCTGTCAGTCTCCATCCTCCATCCCGGCCCTCCCTCAGACAACCAATCAAAAGCAGGTTGACCCGCGGCAAAGCCCTGTAGCCTGAAAGTGCCAGCTCCGCCTCTCTCATCCATGTTTGCTGCTGACTGGTGCTCCACGACAGGTTACTGACACAACCCACACGCTGCCTAGTAACCAGCTCAGAGACAGACACCAGTCTGGAGGAGGTGAATTCAAATAAAATTAACCAATTGACCGAATCTTGACACATGAATGGATGGATGGTGATGAATAGGTGGACCAACTACACCAATGCTTGAATCCTGATAATAAAATTCTATGTGCATGTGTGTCGTACCTGTAGCTGACAGGTAAGGTGTGTTTGACAGTCATGATCTCTTGCATCCATCCGACCACGGCCACACCGAGCTGTGACACAAGTCCCGAAGACCCTCCTAAAACATAAAATAAACAGTAACTAGTCAACAACAACTTAAAGAAAAATTAAATGTGGATCTGCTGATGCTTTGCACTATATCAATTAAATGAATAGTAAATCAATCAAAAACAATTCGTTTCAGGGTTTGAACTGGGATAAACACTCAAAAAGTGAATATTTAAAATCAGCATGCGATTGGTTGACTGACCTGTCAATACATCTACAGCAAGAGGCGCGGAGCCACAAAGCAGAGGACATATGTGCTGTGTGAGGAAGGCACAAAACTCCTTTACCCACGAGGACTCCTGCAGGTGAGACGAAGAACTGTATTACATTATATATATAAGTTGACAACTCGTTTTTTTAAATCAAATTTTTAAAAATCAAAAAATTAAGCATGATCCTGTAATCAAAAGAATACCCAATCAGACAAAGACACCAAAGTTATGATGCATATATGAATCTAGACAGCAACTCTTTCATACAACAACTTTATTATACCTGCCATTTTTATATGGTTTATTGGTAAGCAACCAGCTTCGTGCAAAATAAATTCATTAGATTCACTGTCTGTTTCTGCACAATAAGATAGCAACCAATGACTATGCAATCATCACACTACACTATGTCATGTCTTAAATGGTTATACAATATTAATTTAAAAAAATTATTATTATTATTATTATTTGTTATTTTTATTGGTTGGGATTGGCAATTTGTAGTTTTAATTTCTCTGTTTGGCTGTTATAGTAAAAACACTGATTGACACATATGCAAACATGACTTGGATAAAGGGTACAGATAGTCAATTGAAACAGATAAGTAACCCAAACTCTCTTAAACCCCTAATTAGCATTATCAGACTGTGATGATAGATGTTCACTCCACCTTCATCACAAAAAAAAGGCCATTTCCCAATGTGCTGACTTGCTGACTCCACACTTTGGCAAGGCAAGGGAGCACTGTAGGCACACTCAGGGAAGTCTGCACTGTGTGGACAGTTTTCATCTACTTGAGATGCACTTAATGGTGGTAAAGGGGGCCTGTATGGGACCTAAAGTTGGGCAGAAACTTTTGCTGCCACATGATGACAAAACGTCAAAAATAGTAAACAAAGGCCACGAGCTTTCTATTCTATTCCTATGGACTTTTTAATATTCAAATAGAAAAATAAAATGTTACAATTTTAAAAAGAAAACTTAATTGGAGCTGGTATTCTCCATCACAATAAATAATAATAATAAAAAAACAAACAGACACATTATTGCAATTAAAACACAAAGCAGACAAATAAGATGCGCCCATAATAATGGCCAAAATCAAAGGTGTGATCATAAGAATTCTGCCACTCAGGTGATGTTATGACCTGGTGTAGCTCGGGTAGGACTTGGTGAATTGGAAAATGTGCGCTCCCCGCTGTCACTCGAAGAGTAGCGGTATACATACTCATATAGACCTAGAGTTTACTTGTATAGCACACTCGTTTGGAAGCACGATGGAGAAGTGGCTACGAAGGTTCTCAGACATCCAGGTCATGGTTATCTCAGTTGTGAAGAACTGTCAGAGTCAAAGTCCAGTTGTCCTAGATTCAAACCTTCATAGACAACTATGGAGAAGTAATTTGATTTGCAGATTTACACGTAAAACGTAGACGTTGTTCTGTGCTGTTACTTGCTGTCACGATATGCTGGAGGCTTAAGCGGCACATGCTGTGTAACATTGCAGCCTTAGTTATTGTGAACCAATAATTAGCCAAACCACACACACATGTGAAACAATGAAGTTTCTAAACACTTTTTAACAGCATCTGCGTTTTCCCAAAGATTCATCTCACCCTGAGCCCGGCTTTAATCGCGCTATTTGGTGTTTTCAATTACAGACCAATAAACGATGCTCGTTATTTATAGATGTGTTTGAAATGTGCTGCAGTCTGAGTCCCTCAATTCAAACTACTGAACTGCTTATACAGATAAAGAAAATAACCGCAACTCACGGCTTCACTGCGAGGTTTTATTCGATCCAGAACAAGATGAATTAAGTCCATGTGACTGCTAAACCCGCTCATGCATGTTTTAAATCTCAACAATTAATTAGCAGCGATCAATGGTAGCCCTTTAGCTTTTTGTGTAAACATCACTCTTCTTCCTTTAATTTCCGGCAGAGTGTACGCTCTACAGCACACCGCTGCCTCCCACAGTCCGGATTTCGAACTACACCCACCTGTAGTCGTGTGTAACAACTGTTCAACGTTAAACTCTTGTGGAATCACAAAGCCACTTCGCTATGACGAGCTTCTTCCCGGTATACAATAAGTGTGTGTGCACCACTGTAATGGTCTGAGAATGTAGTACATTGTGTGTGTCTACATTCTCCACACAGGCAATCTTGATGTTTTTCTGATGCAATCACACAAATGCAATTTTGTAGTGTTAAATATCGCGATCCATTTTTTCTACTCTTTCTGCCACCTATGTGAAATTTACTGCCATTACAGAATTTTTGCCTCAATTTGAATTGCTATTTTTTTTTTTTTTTATTGAGAAATTTACAAAGCAAAATGTCATAGTAAAGTATCGTATACAATTATCATCCAGGCAACAGACAAGCCTCAAATGGACACATACAAAACAAACAAATATAAAAACATTTATAAAGAAGAATTCCACAAAAATAAAATAAATAAATAAAATAAAACTCTAGGTTTCTCTGCAAGTTAAGCAAAGTTACAAGTTACAAAGTTAAACTGCCTTCCTTTTTTCCATACATTTAAGAGATGAAAAGTAATGGAACTTATGGAAAATATAAAAATATGGTTTTGTTACCATGACTTTGTTTTTATGTACAAAACACTTTCAAGAATCATGATTGTATTAATTGCCAGGTCAGGTGTCGGGTTTTTCACAGGTAGGTCGATACCAAACAAAACATTTTCTTTTGTTAGAGAGGAGAAATAAGCAATTTTAGGGGACAACCAGTCCACCAAATCCTACAATGTATATTCATAAAATAGTTGTAGATTCAATGTGTTCATCACAGAGCGAATAAATGTTTTGATTCAAATTACATCGACGTCTTAAGATTCTGCAGAGTACGCTTCTTTCATAATTTTGAACTGACCTTCCTTTGCCCTTGGTGCAATATGAAACCTGACAAGAATTGACCTCAGATTCTTTGTTTCTTTTTCATTGTAAATGGCTAGTCCTTTCTCTCTTCTTAGTTCCTAATTGTAAACAATCTTCAAACCTCCTAGCAAAGTATAGTGTCTGCTCAGTGTCTGACTATTTAACAAAATAACAAAATATCGCTGTCCAGCAAGTAATGACGGTACATTTTTAACAAATAAACTCATTAGTTTCATTATGATAATACACTTGTACATGCTAAATTATCTGTACCTATAATGTAAACATTTTAACAATTTGATGTGATATAAAATTTGGTTTTGCTATATCTCAACATTTTCACAATTTCAAGGTTCTTATGTATCATCACTATATAGAAAACTAAACCTACGTAATGCATTTTGAACACACCGTATGTTAGGAATGACATTTCCTTTGCGGTGGTGCTGTGAATGAATTTATCACGTATAAATATAGCAAAAGTATTAATCTTGCTCTGTTTTATTATTTTTGATCTTGAATTGTTATAAAACACTAGTTTATTTTAAAGTTAGCAGAGAAAAACAATGTTTCCAAAGATACTATATTATTAAATGGTTACTTGTGTGAAAAGGCTCGTGAGGTGTAGCTGAAGTCCATTTGACAATTGAATTGTAGCCAACTGCCTGTATTTAACGGGTTATTGGCCAACATTTTATGAAGTTAAGTAATGCAAAGAAATACAACATATGGTGAAAATATACACTGACTTCTGATTGGAATACTATGTGCGGTAGTAAAAAATAATAATAATTGTATGCAATGGTGGCGCCTGCCATAGCGGATATAGGCGAACGCCTAGGGCGCCATCCCGAGGGGAGCGCCAAAATTGCGCCCAAGAAAAAAGTTCAAGTGAGACGTCACAATCTGAGCGTGATGCGATCTTTGATAAACGACAATGTTTTTGTGCAATCAAGTGGATGGACCAACGGAGTGAATAGAAATGTAAACACAAAAGCGCAGTACAAAAGAAAAGAAAAGCAGACGAAAAACGTGCTAAAGACTCAGGTCTGCTACTTTTCTATTAAGTCTAGCATTTTATCATGCTAGCATCACGTAATCTTACTAGCTAGCCAACATAACTTTCTAAAGTAACCAGCAACTGCTGGGGTCTGTTGGGTTGTAACTTTGTTGGCTAACAAGAACAAAAACGTTTCTTTCGAGCCAGTCGAAACTGTCATTAGGCTGACTATTGGAACAAAAAAACGCGAGTTCAACCATACCGTAATTTACGTCATTTTCGTTGTGTCATAAAATTTAGATTTCAGTGAACAACGTTATATTTGACCAGTGTAGCTAGGAGCTAACATTATAGCCACTAGCAATTGCGTGGTACGTAGTTCTTTAGTGTCAGCTCAGCTGGTAACGCTACTTCGTTACCGTTACTCAAAAGGTGCGTGCGTGCTTTTGGCTTGGAATGAAAAAGTGTTTGGGCAGCAGACAGCCCGTGAACACATGCCAACGCTACATTTAACGAATGTGATATCACTTAAAATGACAATATGGTCTCTAATTCAGTCATTACATTTTCTCTGCTGTGTTTTCTATATATTTACAGACCAAGTTTCTTTCGACGGCATTTCAGAACAGCCTGCTGCTCATACAGATTTCACCCTTCTCTCAGGTGTGAGCAACATGAATTTAAAGATTTTTAACTACATGTCCAGTACTCGTCCCTTCACTCATCTCACTTGGCTCGAGTGTGTTTTCTTTAAAACAATATTAAGTTGAGCTTACATGAACTATATGAACCATTCATTATGTAGCCATACATTGTTATTACATATCTCATTTGGAAACATTCAACACAATACGTGTGTGATGTTCTTGTGAAGATGAGGTGAACGTGTGCTGCTTCGCGTGCTGTGTTCATCTTGCATATTATACTGTACTTTGATTATTCAACAGATTATCTTTATTTGAGGCACATATTATTTATCTGTGCTTGAGACTAAGTGAATTTACACCTTATATTTAATTTTGCGTGTTATTCATTGTTATTTATCTCTTGTGGAATGAGTGGGAAGAACTCTTACCTGTTGTGTCCTGCACACGCGTACACACGCACAACAGGATCCTATTACATGTAATATTTTACTACTGTAATGTTATTTCACAGCAATCAGGTTTATATTTGTCAAATTTTGTAATATTATTTAACGCATGTGCAACATTTTATGTGTATTTGAAAGATAATTTGCACATATTTCATTTCGGAGAAGGCGCCTCTGAATGCATGGTTTTTGCGGTACTACTTTTGATACCCTCTGGCCACTTATTTTGTTCAACCAGACACGCGTATACAGCCTAGCTCCGCCTTCTTCGACATGTAGAATCCCTGCCATCCTGTCAACGACAGGTAGGCGGGGCTGAACGTTGGTTAGCGTTAACTTGTACCAGCAACCCAACCAGAGGCCTGCTTTCAGACGAGCTCCGCCCCTGTTGGTCCTACGTGTTCCCGCCCTGTGAATAGGAATGACCAACGGGGGCGTTACTCGGGGGCGTGGCCGTACTCGAGCTCGACCCAGTTTGAAAGTGAACCAACGACTCCAGTCTGAGCTCCAGCCCGCAAACAACAAGAAAAACCGTAAACCCGGTCCAGAGTCCGCTTCAGCCTGCAGCCGGACCCTCTGACCAGTGAGTAACTCAGGTGACCATTCATCTGCCGGGCCGGCCAATTGTCTCTTTGACGTGCCTGATGAAGCTTCGTGGTTGATGCTGAGAACAGGAATAAAATGGCCGAATCAGATTCCAGACTGAGAATGCGATGTGATTGTCACTCGGTTTTAATCTGGTACATTTTTATCTTGTTACACTCCGGGGATTGTGGGTGATATGTAGCTGTAAACATGTAACGCCCATCGTCTATGACTGCCAGTGAATAGACTGGTCCAGTCAATATAATGTTGACCTCTCCGGAGCATAGACAGAGCCCTACGTTGAAAATGCGTAGCTACCATGGAGAAACCATATTTCCATTGCAGATGCGCCGTTTTATGCAAAAATTGATATCGCTGGTGAAAGAAAAATCACCACCATCATCAGAATGTCCAATACCTCGATATTTAAATTATGTTGTAGACATGTTCTATTCAGGCCGTGCTAACGAGTTAGCGCCCCGTTATCAGAGGGGGATGGGCCGGCTAGCCCCGCAGAGGGCGGGAAGCAAATGGTGGTCCATTGTTCTGAGGCTGTTAGCATGTTAGCACGCTAGGCTAACTGCAGCACTCATTAGAAAAACACAGTTAGCTTTACTTTTAGCTCGACTCGCTGACCGACACCCAGACCCGGGCTAACACAGATGTCTTCAACCGAGAGCCGGATTGACATCGCACTCAGAGCGGGTCCAGTTCGGGCCGGAGGGTGACCGAGCACAGGGCGAAGAAAATGGATTCCCTCTTTTCTTCTCTTTGTTATTCACATCAAGTATTCAGACAGAAAAAAAACGACATCAAGACACAGATTAATATTTGATAATAAACTGACCACCCAGTAATCACGTTTATTTCCCTACACTGACTTAATCATTTTTTTTCAGTTATGAGTAATAAGAGACAGGTTACAGGGTCATTCCACAAGAATAGAATTTAAGGTTTCTGCTCCACTGTAAACGTTGCTTTTAGGAAATTAAACAATTATGCTGCTGAGTAAATTCTCAGTGGGTATAGAAGTGAGACTTGAATTTTTTTCCTCCGGTTTATGAGTGGTGTCTTAATTCAAAGGGTTAAAGTGGCAATACACAACCATCACAGCACACAAAACATATGCATGAATAATGTAATAATTATCTCATAATGTAAATGTATGGAAACATTAACCTCGTTCATATATTTTACATTATCGTTTAAACAGACTTCAATAGTTTATTCATATGAATAACACACGAGAAAATAACAGATTCTGTACTCCAGATCATTGGCAATTTTTCTCACATGCACCCACCCAAGTCTACCTCTCACTCTTACAGTTTTGTACCCAACAATTTATTTACCTCTATAATGTGTCTCTCAGGCCGTCAGAATGATGCGCAAGGACTTGAACAAGCCGAAGGGGAAGACTTCGGCATACGCCTTCTTCGTGCAGACATGTCGAGAGGAACATCGGAAGAAGAACCCCGAGCAGTCTGTCAACTTTGCAGAGTTCTCGAAGAAATGCTCTGAGAGGTGGAAGGTAAGGTGGACAGCAACTGAGGTCAATCTGGGTGATAGCTAGAGATGTATGACGGTATGAAATAGCCATATCATAACTAAGGTGATTATCATGGTAATAAACATCAGTCTTATTAAAATGTTGTAAAAATGTTAAAATAAAAATAATGATTCATACACTATCACCAACTTTTCGATTGAAAACCACAAATGGAGTTAGCAGTATGCACATTATGTTTGCATTAACATTTATCTTATGTAAACAAACGACTTTTAAATGTGCAGTGCATTAACATAAAAGATGGGACTATTACTGTGCAAGAATGTTTAAAGGATCAAAAATAAAATCCCCAAATAGGAAAAAATTAAATTTCTAGTGCAAGATGCAACTATATACTCTTAGGTTAAAGGTCATGTGTACATGCAACCTAGTCTTACCAGTTACCAAAATTTAACAACATTAAAACAAAATTGTTTTGTACTTTTTTCACTCATTTGTTCTCTTTCTCTCTCTCACATAGTAGCAATTTTGAGTTGGTAGTGAAGTACTTCTTCAGTCCCATTCGATGATGGCCAGATTTAAAATAAACAAAATATGTTGGCTACATGACTAAGCTAAGTAACGTTATTGTGTGGACTAGGCAACTTGTCTGCAGTAGACATACAATGTTAAATGCTAGAGCAGAAGAACAATTTATAGTGTTTTCCTACTGAAATCTGCAATTTACGTCATTGATGAGTTATTAGCAAGTTAGACCCATGACGTTGTCCCCCCTTCTGAGACTGGCTTTTTTCCATGCACGTTCTGCAGATAGGGTTGCCACCTTCAACCAAGCCCCCCTCAGTACTTTTTTTAAAACCCAAAATATGACCAAGTCTCTCGAGCAGCGCTGTCACTGCCTTCCACCATGTTCATAGTGCAGAACTAAGACAAGTGTCAATGATACATAAAACTTGAAATGGTAATACTAACTTAACTGGTTAACCATTAAAACTGTAATGGTTACACCCCGAATAATGGGCCAGAGTGTTAACATATATAGTCCGTATTTTCCAGATTTTGCTTTTTTTTTCGCTTTTTGGTGATTTAGTAAAGGATAATTTCAAACCATTTCTTTGGGCTGTCATGTACTTGGATCTATTCATTAAATTATTATGTAATGTTATTATGAGATATAAAAGGATATCTTTCTTTTTGGAATATTTTCCTGCAAATAATTTTCTCAAGTCCATCCATCATTGTAATTGCTACAGAGTTGGTGTAGGTGCTTGATGGAAACCAGCAGAGGGCATCATTTCTTTTTATATATCTCACCTCTGTTAATATTTTATTTTAATAATCAGCAGATACTAGCCTACAAAAAGTAAACTTAACTTTGTTCTTCTGACCTTTTTACAATTATGATTAGCAGATTAGGTCATTAATTTTGTTTGTCTGAATGTTTGTGCAGGCTCTGACTCCCAGTGATAAAAAGTGTTTTGAAGACATGGCCAAGGCCGATAAGGTACGCTACAACAGGGAAATGAAGGACTACGTCCCACCCAAAGGCTTCGGAAAGAGGGGACGCAAGAGGAAAGATCCCAATGCCCCCAAACGGCCTCCGTAAGTCTCCAGCACACAATATGCGTAGCCAAACTAGGGGTCAAAGCACCAAACACAGCTGCAAGTACCCAGCTTAGGCACAAAGCATGCCAAACACAATTAAACAAGGCATCATACAGATTTACAGATGGGTGAAATTAATCAAATGCATCTGAATTAAGGCTTAGACATGCCAAGAACACCTAGACTAAACATCAAGCACACCAATCTGAGCCTCCATTGCACTATATGTGCCTACAGCAAACACATCCAGCACTTTTCAGTCACCAATAATCTTAACCATTACCAAAACTGTTAGCCTGGTCTATACTAACGCTGTTTCTCGTCTTGTGCAGGTCTGCGTTCTTTGTGTTCTGCAGTGAGTACCGTCCCACAGTGAAGCAGCAGTACCCCGGTCTGTCTATAGGAGACTGTGCCAAGAAGCTAGGAGAGATGTGGAGCAAGCTGACCCAGTCCGAAAAACAGCCGTATGAAGAAAAGGCCCAGAAGCTACGAGAGAAATATGACCGGGTAAGGCGACGCCTCGAGAGACAGACATACTGTGACAACTCTGTAAGAGGCGTGGGTGGCTGGTCCACCTTCTGCTATTGTGTAACTCTCACGTCTGTAATAGACAAATAATGACCTGTGTCTGTCAGGATATGGTGGCATACCGTGGTGGTGGAACATTTGCCAGAAACCCCGGCTCTTCAGCTCAGGGAGGAGAGGAAGAAGACGACGACGATGGAGAAGATGAGGACGATGATGAGGACGATGACGAGTAGAGACCACGGGCATGCAACCGTGTGTATGTGGGAGTGTGTGTTCCAGAGTAGCAGCATTGTCTGTTCAGAGGCATGGGTCAATCAGAGATAGGGGTGGGGCTTGGAATTCACAGTGAATACTCAATGACAAAAGCTAAAATAAATAATACAATGATGCATTTTGATTGTTCATGTTAGCTGTTAGTTGGCGGCTCACCAATTGCAGTGATTAAATCTAAGTCTATCTGCAGTTCTTCGGGAGGTGTTTGATTGGTTTAAGTAAAATCTGAACAGGTATTTTTTATTAATCATGTCCTTGAAAACATAACGACAGTAACAACAACAATTTAGAGCCAAGAAGATAAATAATCTTTAATCACAGAGATTTTATAATTGTTTCTATAAATACTGACAGCAAGACAGGTAGGTCACTCTGGAACACACACCAACACAATGTATGTGTGTCTGTGATGACAAATGTATGAGCAGTGTGAGAGTGTGTGTTTATTGCCTTTCAGTAATGTGTGTAAGTGTGTTAGTGCAGAAGTCATCAGATATGTAAAACTGTCCAACCAGATCAGAGGATAGTAGAAAACCACCTATGTGTTACCATGGAAACCCCCATCAAGCTCTTCGTGTTTTTTTTTTAAATTTCTGTTTGTTTCTCGTTCACTGTCACAGTAGAAACGTTCAACTTTTATAATAAAATGACCAAGTGAGGGGAAAAAAGCAGACTCTGCCCTGTTTGTCATTTCAGTAACAGTTGTACACTTTGGGGGGTCACCAGAATCAGCCTGTTATAGTTGTTTGGACCTCATTTAATGGATGACACATTAGTACGTTCCTGCTTTTTTTTTCTTTGACATTGGAGGTTAAGTTTTTAGCGAAGTATATGTGTTAAACATTAGATGTGTGTTTATAATTCTAATTGATTAGTAAATAGCTTCACAAATTATTACACAAACATTCAGACAAGTGCTATTGGCACATCTTGTTTTTGATCTAATTTCAGATATTTAAAATTAGCAACTGCTACAGAGAAATGAGCAGAAATTAAATTTGAACACTCGGTATGTAACTTTAAATGATGGTAAAGTGAGCCAAAACATACAGTGCCAGTGTGCAGTTAGGCTTAGAATTATCCATTTTCAGTTTTTAATCAAAGACCAACAGCAGCAGATGAGAATTTAAAAGCAAAATGTGAGATGACTAACAAAGCAAAGTTGTTTGTGTCAGCACTTCACTGTGACAATAGTGAAAAACACTTGAAATACGACATTTAAGATACAATCACGCTAGGAAAGTGTGCTATTGGTTAAAGTTCAAAGAACATAACGGGAAGGTTTGAAATGAAAGGCACTCAGACCATCCAATAGTCAATTACATCAACTCCAAGGAAAAGCGAGAGATGAGGAAGGAGGGAAACTGTCCTCAAGGAGTCTCATTTGTGTCCTTTCTGCAGAGGAAACATTTAATGAGATTTTAAAAAACAGTCCGTTATACATCTGTAATAATAATCATTAATACTACAGTTGCATGTGTTTTAAATGAATTTGATATTTTTATTGAATATACTTATAAATACACAATAAAAGAAAAATATAATCTGTCATAACACTTTAAACAAGGGCATCATTAACGAAAAATTACAGTGAAGCAATCCTCATGTTGTATCAATAGCTCGGTAAGTAATGACTTGATTGCGAAGCAGTTAATTCTTTGATTTAGTGATATAATTGGTTGTGTTTTTCCAAACTTGTAAAAGCATCTATCAAATGCATAAATGCAAGACAATGAAATAGTTTAAAAAAATAAGACAAATACAAAATTTTAAAATAAAAAAGTTCTAAAACCAAGTGAGACAAAAATACAAAAATAAAATTCTATAACTGAAATAAATAAAAATAGGTTGCAAATACAAATATCAATTCTCATCTATTTTTGAATTTGGAACTAGACAGCCTGTCTATCGTCTAGATCAGCTACCCCTCCTCTCTTTTCGATGAACAATGTCGCTAATGCCGTAAAGGGTCAATACAAAGCCAGATGAAAGACTCAGACATCAGATTTGTTGTACTGATAAATTATTGATTTATGATTATTACGTTGCCCTGAGAGGGTTTGTGGGGAGGTCAGTTGCGGACCAAACGGACCAAACATACTGCTTGGGAATCCATCCATTGCAGCCATTAAAATGCAGTCCTTCACCCAAGTCACCAGTTTGATTGCATGTGCTATTTAAAATGATTCAATGCAAAGCAAAATATGCATCCATTCCCGTGTGAGAGTGAGTTGCGCCCGTATCAAATCTGTAAAAATCAGCAAAAGAGACATTGCCGTATTGATATGATACCTTATAATTCAACTCATTTTTGGAAAAAGACTTATACTTATTGGCTTTTTACACGCAACTTTTATTTCCCTTAGAATAATGTTGTAAGTGTAGTTGCCATCAACTCAAACATTTTGCCTGGTTCACTGTCTCTCCTCTGCTCTGTTGAGCTTCTTGTGTGTGGGCTGCCATTCCGCACACATACACAGAGCTCAGCACAGCTGTAACATTAGGTTACTTTTGCTTAGTTGTTGGTTAACTTGGTCTACTAATATATAAGTGTAACCCAAATTTCCATGGGAAGAGACCCCCATTTATATTCTGAGAAATTCAATACCGTACTTTTTCTTGTCCTGGACATGTACCCGCCCCTTATTGTAGTAATGCTTCATGGGGAATGAATTTTAAAGGGTCTCCTGTCAATCCCAACAATCCCATGTGAGCCTAACACAACAAGCTTGGCCAGCTAACAACAACCTTAAAATTAAATGTATTTTTGACTGATAAAACGTGTTTAGCTAGCCACATATGTGTGCTCCTAAATTTTTCTCTGTACTATTAAAAGCTTTAGCTTGTTAATACCAGAGCTATCGTCCAAAACAGTGTCCTTTCTATGTGGAGTTTGCATATCTGCGTGGGCTTCCTCTGGATTTTTTAACAAATGTGCAGCCCTAGTCGACATAACCTTTAAAAAGGAAAAAGTAAATGACGGACTTTGATGACGTCATCAAGCCGCAGTATTGCTGAGAAAACTTACTCACTTATTTACTCTTATGAACTACACCCAATAACAATTTTTAAAACTCCTGCTTTCTTCAAATTATGACAAAAACAATCATTTTATCTGTGGATGCAGGATATTATCGACACGACATCGGTATCTGCAGACGTTGGCTTCAAAATAAAACATCGACATCGGGACAACATGCCGATGTGACCCGGCACGAAGAAAACTCAGCAGCAGCCACGTCTCCAATCATTTAATAAAACCACAAAGTATAACCATGACCACCCGCGAGCCAGAGGAATCACCAAAAACTGATGGAGTGTATCTCTCTGGATAACCAGGCGTTTTCGCTCATTGAAGATGTCCGACGCCCCAGATTTATGGAGCACATTGAGCCTCGCTGCTCGGTCCTCAGTCGGAGGTTTTTTTTCTGATTTGTAAGTTGTTATTTACAGCAACAAGAGAAACTCATTGCTGATGACACGTTATTAAGTTTTACCACCGAGATTTGGACAGTGACCGACGTTCAGTGCTGTCACCCATCTCACGGACGAGAAGACAAATCAAGCAGATTGCAAAAAGGCAGAGATGTTAATTTTTGTACAAAAAAAATCTCCCTCTAATTCCTGACATATAGGATATACCGTGGACTATCTGTATTTGGGCCTCGTTCATTGGACTTTTAAGGAGACTTTGTTTTCACTACGCTGCTTCTACTTTGTACACTTTTGTTTGTTTGGTTCCATACCACAGTGCAGCGGAGAATGAACCCGGTTGAAAGTCATTCCAAGGACTGTATGGACACATAATGAGCTCGTATTTTCAGTTAGTTTTAAGTTTACATTATTGATGTCATTTCAGGTGGTTATATTTGCTGCACTTTTCGTGTATTGCCTGTGAACCTGGATTTTACTTATTAATGTTTATTTCAGTGTGAAAGAGGTCAGGTTTATCAGGCTACTCCTGTTTGTGGATATCGTTCGGATGTCTCGGAGAGAGCATCATCTAAGTGTGTTTTGTTTAAAAAAATAATATATATATATAATATATCATCATATCAGATACCAGCAAAAAATCCAATATCGTGCATCCCTTGTTTTATCACAATATGATTCTAAACATGATCCATTTAAAACTCATTCAAATTTCTGTTCTGCAGAATGTTGAAATGATAGCATCTCAAATGGACATATCACGGACAGAAAGGAGCTATGGACAGAAACATCAAAATAAGAGCTTGCTGTAATCTACCTGTAATGGTCTGCTACTTGCGGTTCTTCAGGTGGCTTCTAAGGTTCCAACCCACAAGCAGAATAAGAGCCACTACCAGGATGCCAACGAGAACCCACGCAAAACAGAGCCATCTTTGTAAAGACTTAACTGCAAAGGGGAAAAATATTATTTTCAGATTATCAATCAAGAGTTAACTATAGGATCCGAATCTGGCTCTTGTATTTAAAGTTAAACTAAAAATTTGATCAGGTCCACAAGTTGACAGTAAATGAAGGAGCCAGATCCAGAACAACTAACTTCCGACAAAACTGCCATACACATCTATATCTCAGTACTGACCTTCTTCAATAAGCCTCTGCTCAGTTCTGCTGGTAACCTCCAGATGTACTTGCGTCTTATATTTTTCCACTCCACTGTTACTGGCGGTGCAGGTGTAGCTGGCACTGTCCTTAGGACCGGGATTTTTCAGAGTGAGGCTCAAGTTTCCAGTCTTCAGGGCATCCTCTCTCAATGACGTGCGATCTTTGTAAAGCTCGTTTTGGTTGCTGCGCTCATCACGTCCGCCTCTGTGAACATGGCTGGTGATTCTTGGCTCATTACTGATCCACTCCACTGTACTGCTATCAGGTAATGCCTCTGGTGCCTGGCAGATCAGCACTACAGACTCCACCCCCTCATCAACACGCACACCTGTGGCACGCTGTGAAACTGGGGTGAGGATGAGATGCTGTGGTCAGCTGAAGTTTTAACATAAAGGCAACAGCTAAATGGACATTTAAGAAGGTCTGAGCAACCAGAAACCAACTGAATAATCAGTGATAAGGAGAAAATTAAATATTTTTGGTTTCAGTGAATAAACCAGAGAATCTTAAATAACATAACATATAAAACGTAAGAGCAACATATAAACCTCCGAGTTCACAAGTTAGTGATTATGGCTTTGGAATTTAATTCAGGTTCAAAGTTCATGATTCAACGTTCTTGAGAAGGATTTCGGCTTGAATCCAGGTTTAGGGTCAATGATTAGGCTTCTGGATATCTAGTTGGGCACAACTGCGTTTGTGCTAAAGGCACCCAAGGGACAAAAAGAATTATGAACATCTGCTACAAAAAGGATCACAGAAATCTACCTACAACTTATTGAGATAACGTGCTAACAGAACGGACAGCGTAAAACGTAAAACAGAATCTCCTTAGCGTAACTAAGAACTCAACGCACGTTTTGGTGAGGCAACTTAAACACACCTCTTCATTCAGTCGAAACTATCCAAGTCAACGGCATTCTTTTCCGTGAAATGATTTTATGTGCCCACAGAAGCCAAAGGTCATGTATTCACTCTTAAATTACTAACAAGCTAATTAACGAACGCAGGCGTCAATTGTTGTAAATCAAAACGACACAGTTACAGATAACACAGACGACAATATATGATGATATTAAAATAAAAACAAGAGCTAGAAAACTAAAAAACTATGACTTCTCATTTAGGTAACGTTTGATCCGCTTGCCCTTTGGTTAGTGCGCAGTTTCGTTTGCGTTTCTTACCCTGCAGGACAACAAATGTGATGAATAGTGTAATTTCCTGGAATGCAAACAATCTTCCAAACATCTTTGATGATTTAGTGATCGAATTAAATTGAATCAATCTACTTCTCGACTCGCTTATCCGTTGACGCCCTAGTGATCGGTTACTTTCGAAATTACCCGGAAGTTGTATATGTTAAAAAACAACCTCGATTTCTTGCAATGACTTCACAATAAAAGCACACGGAAGCCATCCATAAAAATAGAAAAGTATTCACAATTATTACACATCACTCTAATACATCTTGAACTATCCATATATTTTCTCAACAATTTTAATTTTCTGAACTAAAATTAGTTTATTTTTTGAATATTATTTTTAGGTGCGGAGCCGGCGGAAGACACGGATGTTTTGAGATTGGTCGCGGATGTCGTGTGTGTGAATCTCCGCCACGCTGAGGGCAATACTGAACCGCGGGACAGCCTGAGTGTTGATAACATACACATATACTGTAAGAAAAGTAATATAGTATGCTGGTTATCAACCAAATGTTATTTCAGCACACTGTGTAATTTGTTTTTTCTCGACCAACTTAGAGGGGAGAGAAAACACGAAGGCAAAGCTGTGCTGACTTTCGGGTGTGTGTGTTTGGTGCGCAAGCTGCGCACTGGAAGGAGAGAGTGAGTTCATGATTATCTCTGTTTTACATGAATGTTCATTTCCTGTGACGTAATGCACTTTCATGTAAGGTGACTGTTAGGGGCGCGGCTCAACAAATGTACTTATTTGTGTTCTTTTATTTTTCTTTGTTCAGAAGTTGAGTTGAGCCACTACTGTTGTCTTTTGATACCGCTGATACTGTTTAGAGTTTATATTCTTGACCAGAAGTGTTCTGCTATTTTGGAGATTAAGCATACAGCTATTGTTGTATTTCCTCAAAATTACTAATTAATGCTGCTTAGTTCATGCAGTTGAGGGAATAAAGAACCCATAAAAATTGTTCTAATGGTGTCCGGTCTCCTCATTTTATGACCAGGCTACATATATATATATACTTATATACGTATAACAATGTCAGGTTGGTTGGCAAGCAGCTGCTGCTTGTCTGTCTGTTACTTGAGTCCCACAAGACCATAGCTCTGCTGTGGTGTCTCATTTGGACTTAAAGATTTCCAGTCCATATTCGGCACAGCCGTTCCTGTACACTATCCAAGCCACCTGGTTTTGCCTCTCAGTGTCTGCTGTCCCAACTTGTGTTTTACACTCTGCTACTATTTGCTGGACGGTCCCTGGGCATATTCGCACAGTTTGCACCTGTGGAGAGCCCTGCCTCTATGGATCTGGCCACTAGGGCCTGATCTTGTGCTGCCATGATCATAGCCTCTGTGTTGTCCTCCAGACCAGCCTTTTGTGGCTACTTGTATGATTTTGGGATGTCATCCACTCTCTCCATCTAGAGATGGTACATGGAGGGGCTTGTCCTTCCATGACGTCTCCCTCCCTCTTTTTCTAGGTACACTACAACCGGGAAATGAAGGACTAAGTCCCACCCAAAGGCTTCGAAAAGGCTTCCCATTTCCCCCAAGCGGCCTCCGTCAGTCTCCAGCATACAATATGCGTAGCCAAACTAGGGGTCAAAGCACCAAAACAAGCACCTACCCAGCTTAGGCACCAAGCATGCCAAACACACCTAAACAAGGCATCATACAGATTTACAGATGATGAATTGAGTCAAACGCATCTGAATTAAGCCTTAGACATGCCAAGAATACCTTGACTAAACATCAAACACGCCAATCTTAGCCTCCATTGCACTATATGTGCCTACAGCAAACACATCGAGCACTTTTCGGTCACTAATAACCATTACCATCTGACTTTCAAAATCAATAATTTCACTTGACCTTTTTCTTCATCCTCTGTTTTCTGCTGCCTTAAGTACTCACTTAGCAGTTTGTCCTAGGGGGCCATCTTTCTGACATAGTCTTGGATAGAATTGCAACAAACGATTATCTTAATTTGATTTGATTTTGAATCAACTAGTCAGTGACTATCAAAATGATCAGTTGTCTAATCGGATAATGAATCGTACAATTACTCAATGAATGTTAGCTATCGCCTTTTTAGCTTGAGGTTGTTTTAGGTATGCGCTAACAATAGAAACTATAAAGATGAATACCACATTAAAAAAATATCAGAATAAACAGCATTTATTTTATTATCGTACCTATTCAGTGCCATATTTGAAATGTAGTGTAAAGCTTATCTACTTTTTGGGGGCTCTTGCGCCCTTAAAAATTATTTACTGTAACACGCCTCAAATGTGTTCAATGAATACCTTCTCAAAATGTCACTTTTATCCAGTCTATTTTCCTACATTTTCCAATTTTTTCCATGTAATCTTTGCAAACCAGCTTGTTGTGTTTGGTTAACATGTATTCGTTTATCTGGAAGGTGCACCAATGTGACTAGCAATAGGAACACAATGTATCTTAACAGGTTACATGCTGGAGCCCTGTTGTAATGTAATGTTGCAGCTCTACTGAGGTCCGTGTGTGTGGTTGCTGTTTGTTCACTTGTCACTTCCCTGTCGCTATTGAGCAAGTGCAATTCTCAGCAGAGATGGGAAGGAAGTGTGGGGCTCTTTAGTAAACAGTGTTATTTCTGTTCCACAACATGAAAAACACGTGCGATGACGTAACCATCGGGGGGGGTCAGTGTGTAAGCCTACAACACTCTGACAGGGTGGTCAGCAACACAAGGGCCCCACAAGAGACAGTCACTCTCCCCTCCTCTTCACTCTCCACACCATGGACTTCAACTATCAGACAGAGTTCTGCCATCTTCAGATGACTCTGCTGTAGCCGGATGTATCAACAAGGGTGATGAGGCTTGAGTATAGGGCGGTGGTGGGAGGCTTTGTCACCTGGTGTGAGCAGAAGCATTTGCAGCACAACATGACAAAGACAAAGGAACTGGTGGTGGACATGAGAAGCCATAAGGGCACCGGTAAAACCTGTTTTCATCCATGGGGTCAGTGTTTATATCGTGGAGGACTACAGGTCTCTGGAGTACACATTGACAATAAAACGGGCTGGGCTGAAAACGCTGAAGACCTACACAAGAAGGGCCTGAACAGTCTCTTACTTTCTGAGAAGGCTGAGGTCCTTCAACGTCTACTGGATTATGCTGAGGATGTTTTATGAGTCTGTGGTGGCAAGTGCTCTCCAGTATGCTGTTGTGTGCTGGAGCAGCAGACTGAGGACGGTGGACACCCAACAGATTCAATAAACTGATTGGCAAAGCTGGAGATGTTGTCAGGGTGAAACCAGACTCACTTGAAGGAGTTTCAAAAAGGAGGTTGCTATCCAAGCTGTCTTTCTCTCACCCACTCCTGCGTGTGCTGGCTAATCAAAGGAGTATGTTCAGTGATAGATTTACATCACAGAGTGCCACAGGAGGTCGTTCCTGCCTGAGGCCATCAAACCTCTCCACCTCTCCCTCAGAAGGTCTGCCACCTTGAAACAATACACTGGTACTGGACTAACGTCACCCAGCACCAACTCATAACTCTTAATTCATATGCAATAACACAAGTGCAATAACTGTTCAATTGTGTCATATTTCAAACTGTGTTATAATTCTATTCACAATAATCATTCATAGTCTAAATTCAGTAATGCAATGCAATTTAACTACTGTTAACTTTTGTAATTAGAAACAATACTGTCTATTTTATTACTACTCTGTGCACATATCCTTCACATTTTAATTGGAGGATAATGTAGATATACTACATAAGTGACATGCTATGATCCAACTGACACTTTATCCTATAGCCACTTTATCTGGGCACTTTATCACATCGTCTCTGTATCTTTATCTTAGCGATATACTTTTGTTTTCTAGCTTTTGATATAGGATCATGTACAAAAGGGTACCCAGTGACTCACTAGTGTAAGCGTGTACCACATAACGCAGCGGTGCAGATTTGATTCCGGCCTGTCCCCTTTGCTGTATGTCATCCCCTCTCTCTCAGCCCCTTATCCTTCCTGTCTGTCTCTGTACTGCAACTATCACAGTAAAGCAAAAAACAGATATTGAAAAATGCGTACAAATAGAAGAACTTTCAATAGGAAATCAAATATTCATTTTTGATTTTCTTCAAAACACTTAAACATTTGTTCTGTAATCAAATACATCAGACGCCTCAGTTTGACTTTTTATTGAGTTTACAGAAAAATGTGAATTCATAACAAACCACACAGTCACAGTCAGGCCACAAGTGGGCAAGGAGGTGGGGTGGGTTGCCGGATTGGTCTTTGTGCCTACATATAGGGTGATGGTGATGGAGGGGCCAAAGCTTAATTGATTTGGATTAATAATTATGACAAATCAATTCTCAGTACAAACATGACAGATATGAATAATTAATAATCATTGCTTTCCATCAATATTAACCATTTCCTCAACACCACTTGGAAGCAACCCCTTCCAGCCCCCTTACCAATCACAATACACATAGGAACACCAATACCAAATGGTACATTAGCATATGACAGCAAAGATCAGGGTCCTGTCACTGCTCAGCCAAATGACCAAAATCCTGACCCACCACTGGTCTGTTCACAGCAATGCGGGCGGGTCTTTGACCTGAGCAGACATAACAACAATCCACACCACAAATAACCTTTAACCACATTAAGAATAGGTGTCATCACCTTTTAACCCGTCTGGATGCAGCACTGCCCTCTGATGGCTGCAATGGCAGAGCCTGCACACATGCCAGGCTATGCTATCCCATGATTGATTGTTTCAGTGCAATAACTGCGTTAACAAAACCCATACTAACTAGAGTGCACAAGCTCAGCTAAACATGGCTAACATGTTAATGAAGCTACATATCTAACTACATATTTTGCCTTATTTTTTCCACCTGTAATACAACAGTGAGACAGACGGTCTTGAAATCTTTTGACATTGCAGAATAACAATGAAGAAATCGGCAGTTTGTATCACCTGACATTGACTCACTACTGGATATAGTTGTAATACAGAATGTTAGACTAGTTGGGTTCAGAGATAAGTTAGGATGAGTTAATTAGTCAGTGCTAGTCCTAACCTGGACTGTAAAACATAGAGGAAATGAGGAAAGAAACAAACAGATGCACTGGTTTCCAAGATGAGAGAAATAGCTGAGTGGACGTGGGTTAGCTTACCGAGTCTGCAGCCTTGGAGTTAGCATTTCCTGCAGGTAAGGCACCCGCAGCGCTGGTCTTAACACTTGCGAGCAGCATGCTCCATCTTAGGTTTTTCAGCTCAGTTTTTGATGTTGGTGGTGGAACCCAAGAATTAAAACAAAGTAGATTTCCACAAAAGTCCATGAAGTGGAAATTTCTCAGTTCAGTTTTTGTTGTTGGTGGTTGGCTCCAAGAATTAAAACAAAGTTGGCTCCAACAAAAGTTCATGAGTTGGAGAGGTATGTAGCTGGGGTGTCTTGAGCAGCACTTCCAAACTGGTATCTCCTGAGCTTCATTCAACTGCCACGCCTCGTCACACACCTGAGCCTCGCACATCATAAGGTCACTCAAGTGCCAGCTCACAGTGACATTATTCATCAACACACACCTTAATCACACTCCTGTTACATTTCACAATGAAAACCAGTCCAATGTGTTTAGGAAGAATGAAAAATGAAAAAGAAACAACAACTGCCCTATCACTCCTAACAAAGAGGGTAAAAAAATTCTGACAACAAGGCTAACAAAGACGGTGCATTAGCTAGCTGGGGCTGAGGCCTGTGCTCGCAAGGCTGTGAAGTCACCCAAACGAAAATGTATTCAATTTATATAATACAAAAAGATTATGTTTAGAAGACAGTCCAACACTTTGGGGTGAACTAAAATATCTCAAAAGCTGTTGAATGGTTTGTCAAAAAAAATCTGGTTCAGACATTCAGAGAGGATGAACTCTACTGACATCACTCTGATGCTCTAACCTTTCATTGAACACCACCAGCAGTTCCAAATGTATAATTTAATTCATGACAAGATACTGAATTCCCATCAGGTTCAGTTGCGAATTTAAAGATAACACAGCATTCATAAACGCTAGCATTAGATTGTTAGAATATCTATCGTGATGATATGCCTCTATATTTAGATTTACAGCCCTAGCAAGTTTGATTCGCCCGTGAACGTGTTAAGGTGGTAATGTTTAGGGGGTTAGACCTGTAAACATTGTTGATGATTCAGGAGGGGGTTTTTTTGTATGTGTACTACATATTATTTGTAATTAATATACAACATGTCTAAGTCTTTTGCTTTTGGTGTCTTTTTCTTCAGTCTTAAAAATGAAAAAATATATTAATATAAGAATATGAAGCCCTGTGAAGCACAGCTAGCTGGCACCAAGAGAGTGCTAAATTTTTGATGAATTTTTGTGAAGCTGATTGGTTCAGACAGTCTCTCAAACATATTGATCCCTGATAACATTTCAGCTACATCACAAGTTCCAAACTTAAAAATGCTGGAATTTGGGGGG
>OMNV01012619.1:0-21701 GCA_900303265.1 Brotula barbata
CTCCCCCTTGCAGTTGTAACTTCAGGAATTTTCCAGGTTGTTCTGACTGGTTTGAAGGAAGTGCCAGGCCTCAAATTAAAAGGTGTTGGCTATGCGCTTCAGTATTTTAGATAGATACATAGAGAGATAGCTAGAGAGAGCGATAGATAGATAGATAGATAGATAGATAGATAGATAGATAGATAGATAGATAGATAGATAGATAGATAGATAGATAGATAGATAGATAGATAGATAGATAGATAGATAGATAGATAGATAGATAGACATTGTATTGCAGTTCAGATTATATTCACTAGATGGCAGCCTCGAGCTACTATAATCAGGCAGTGAGACCGCTCTGTCATGAGTGTGCAGCGCGTACTGTGTGTAGAGCATCTGTACATACGATATATTGGTATGGTATATGACCCGTGGACAGCTCTTTATAGAGGAATACACACTTGAGCCTGGACCTTCTGTGGCCTGACGGAGCTCATCTCACCAGGCCTTCAGCTGTGAATGCAAACGTCTATATAATCCTCAAACAAACCCCTGAGTCCTCTGGAGGCCCAAACCGCTCACTCGTTTTCAAACGGCATCTATTGGAAAGCAGAGATAGTTTGTGATAGACGGGTGATGGAGATCTTTTTGTTGTGTTTCGTCCTCCTACCCTCGGCGGTCCAGAGATTACTTCTCTTTTAAATTGTCCTCGGTGTTGAGACTTTGGCTTACTATTCTGTATTTCTCCCTCCTCTGAGTAGGTGCGAGTAAACTGCACATTGGAAGAAAATCTCCATCCCTACAAACCGCTTTTATTTCCCTTTTTCTCTCTTTTCTAGAGAAAACAAAAGTGGATAAACCTCCCTCAAATTATTCAGGAAACTCTATAACCAGTAGAGCACCCAGAATTTGGCCTATACAAAAAAATCTTAAAATCCAATATAGCAACCCTTACTTTTTAAAGCTACAGAATTTTTCATTTCCCTCCAATTTGCCTCTAATCTGGATGTGTTGGGTATCATTTCATACAGCGTTCCCCTATAGAAACTGAGCTTTTCACTACAATTTAAAACAAAACTATATAAAGATGGTGACTGCCTCAGAGTTTAACAGGGTAACATAAAACCTGAATTAAGCCAAATTCATGACATCAACAATCAGAATGATACACACTGAGAAATGACATGTCCACTGTTCATAGATCCTAGACCCCCTAGAAAGCAAATAGAGAAACACACACACCTCCAGGCCTCACACAGCTCCTTAGAATAGACCATTGTAGCACATGTCGGATCCTCAGTTTGGATTCTGCTACACGCTGAGACTCATAAAATGACATGTCCTTCTAGAACATGATTACGGTCACGTTGTCACCATGGTTTTCTCTAATATGATTTTTTACCTGCACCGGTCTGAATATGTATGGAGGGAGCGTTGCTAAGTTGTGACTGTGAGTAAATATGCATTGATGCCAGAGGAACTGTCCCTGTGGAGTCTTCTATTATATTCACATGATAAAGTAAATCCTTGCTACACAGTATCAACAAATACCTGTTCATGTTGGCGCTCAGGATGTAGCTTAAAAAGCTGAAGTGGTCCATTTTGGGTCCTTGATGCATCGTCTGTGATCCTGTGTGTATATTCACTCATTGGTCTCCAAACTAAAATAATCCAAAACGCTGAGTGAAGAGCCTCAGAAATAAGCAAGCCTAGAATTTCTAATTATTGATGGTTGTTTGGGTCTTTTTTTTTTTTTTTTTTATAAATAACAGTGAGATTTAGAGTAGGAGTTGAAAAGTGGACACTTCACTTGGACAAGATAATCCTTTTTTAAAATGCAGAACATCCACTGGTTGCTTTCCAAAACAACAAGGATTTTTCACTCATTTACTCGTTTCTAGGGGACACTTGTTCAACCTGTACAATGGAACTCGAAGGCTCTCAAATTGTTCTTGAGCAAATCAAAACATCTAGGAAAAAAATTTGTTTGTGCTGTACTGAAATAAAGTCTACAAAGTATTTCTACTGTGGTTTAGAACCACTAATGTAATCTTGTGCAGTAGCCCGTGTATGTGAATAGGCCTAACCAGTTCAGTTCAATTCAGTGGTCAGTTTGTGCTTATTTCCAGAAAAAAACATAAACAACTGAAAACGAACATCACATAAACAGTATTTTTTATCTTTAAAAAACCCTGAATATCTGAGGTTTGTCATTCAATTTCTCCAGAGTTATCCTTCATGAATTCCTGCTTGAACTGCACACTGTTTTCAAGCTGTGGTTCTCACCCTGTGGTATGTCCACCGCCTCCGTCTGGTGTGACATCAGACAACTTTGTGAATCTCTAAACAGTTGAAATTATGTTTTTATTGTGGTAAATTATGAAGAAATTACATTGTTTTAATTAAGAATACACTAGAATACATTTCAGTATTATTCATATTCATTATATCGTATAACTCGTACTACTATCCCGAGTATTTCCGACTATACTCCCTTAACTGGAGCGGTCATTTTGGCTCCTCTTGTGTCAGCCAGTAAACAAACTCTTTCATTATTACAGCAGCTGTAGAAACACCTGATCAATAATCCTCAATAATCTGTAATGGATTACTATAAATCTGTTTGTGGTGGTCTTGGTGCTCAGGGTCTCTGGGCCGGCTCTGATAAGGGTTAAGCTGTATTGAAGATGGTTGGATGCAGAGATCAAAGTCATCGGTCAGACCCTCAGAAAACCCCATAAGTCTTGTTCTTCAGATAAAATATGTCATGTGTTCCTGCAGGACCACAACCCGTCTGAGGACCACAAGACCTCAGACACAATTTGATTGTCCTGCAATGTATGAAAATTTGTCAAAAATATATAAATCAATAATAAGAAAATTGGACCTGCTGCCTCACGCTCATGTCCACCAAATTGACTCTTTCATACAAAAAAAAGCCTGTGATGACCTCATTCCCAGAAAAAAAAGAGAGAAAAAAAGAAGCATGTTTTGTTTATTGCAAAAAACAAAACATGTTTAAAACATTTCCATCCAGAATTATGAGTAATTCACCTCTGCTTTGTAACTGTACTAACTGTATTTAGCTTTACTGAAACAAATAAAAGATGATAACTTACCTGAGCTGTTGACATTGGCAACCGCGATGTGATTCATTACACTGAAGAATTTAAACTTTGCTGACTTAAGCAAAATATTTCTGCCAATTTCTGTTTCCGTCATCTATATCAACCGGGCTGTCAAATTAATTTGATTAATCGCGATTCCTTGTGATTAAATCGATTATCAGGCTTCAATTTTTATAATGTCACAGTTAATCAAAAGTGCACGGAACATAATTGCAGCGGCAGAACAGCGGCTGTGTTCATCCTTTGATGTTCAATCTTGCTGCGTCCTTGTTTTGAGTCTTAAGTAGACAGATAATGTTAAAACAGCTTGATTTTGTTTTGAATCCTATTGTTCTTGAAGAAATCTCTAATTTGTTAAATTTTGCAATTATTTCATCTTTTAAATTTTTTTTATCTTTTGACAGCCCTAGTTCAAATATTTCTCACTAAAAATGCTTGGCTACATGTTCCCATGCTATGTCTCTTTTGTCTCGCTCTCTTCGTCTTGCCCTCATTCCTGCATTCCTGCATCTCCATATCATTGTCAGTCTTTCTGGCATGACAAAACGTGTACTGGTTTTTTACAAACGCCTCCATCTTTAGGGAAGCGTATCGCTATGGGGGCTCACCTCGTCTACCTTAGCTACTCAAAATGGGACACACGTGCTACGTAAAAAAACAACAGATTTCATGATGGAAAAGGAAGAAAGCTGAACAAAAGGGTGTGGGTTCGGGTTTTTTTCAGTTTAACACTTGTGATCCCATGGAAGCTACAAACTTTCAGCCCAACAGCCCAACTCAAACAGTGAGATATAGGGATGAGAGTTAGTTGTAGGTCTAGGGTATTAGCATGATAATCCTGTAATTTCTCACGGTATATAGAGATTTGCAGTGTATCTCAAATGCACCTATACACACTTAAGTCACACGTTAGTGCAAATCTAAACGTCCACAAAAACATTGTTTATTATTTTCAATGATAACATTCCTGTCTGTGGAAATTTTAAATTATTAACAATTCATTTTTTCTTGTTTCTGTCTATATAATCATCATACAAAAGAACGATTCCTAAAACGTTAGAGGAGAGATTAGAAATATGTAGATGGTATTCAATGATGAGGTTACAATAAAGTTATTTTGCGGTATCTTATTCAGTTTTTTATTACTGTTCCAGGAGATAATTCCGTTTTGGTCTGATGAAGTTATAATGGGGACTCGCGGCGTACTTTTGGTTCTCAATCACGATGCACTGCACTTAAGTATATCTGTAAAATTGTTTTAATAGCTTGCACTCATTTTGATAGTCTCTCAAATCACATAACAGGCTGCGTACTCTCTCTCAGTCCCTCTCTCTCCCTGTCAGTCACCGTCCTCCTCACAATAAATTGGACATTTCTCCAATACTCATATTGATTCATTTCTATCTCTGTACGCCACGCCGGAGCATTGAGCAGCCTCCTCCATTGATCTGCAGCCCTATTAAAACCTCCTCGGGAACATCATGCTATTTTGTCACAAGACCTTTTTCAAACTATAAAATCGATTACTTCTGTCTGATAGAAAAGAAAACATGTCAAATCATTGCAGACAAAGCCGAGCTTATGTAGGAATCAGCTGGGATGATTCCTAATGATTTCATTTCTCACCAAATTATGATAATTTGGCATTTGGAGTCATATCTATTGAGGGCGGATTTAAAGGTTTTGCCTTTTCGCTGGAGACTGATGGAGCCACTTCCGTGTCAAAGCAATATATTTTACTCTATATACCTCTGACTCTTTAGAGTGTGGTGCATGGCCGTTTCAACAGCATGAGCTAAATAATCGTTTTGGAAAATGAAAATCATTGTTATTAAACAAAATCTATGTCTCCGAGAGAGGATTTGATGAGAGATAATGATACGGAACACGATGGAAAGTTAACCAAATGCTCGACATTGGCTGTTTAGTTTGATTAAAGAAGTTAATTGGTCGAAAAGTCCAGTAAAACCAACCGGTTAATTTTTTCGAGCATAAAATGTGCATAAACTGTTCGACAGATTGATTTCATGATTAACTGTCATCTATTTCTGTTCCATTAGCTGATGCTAATACGCGTTAATTTGGCCACGATGCCATTAAGACCCATCATTTCGTATTATAGAACTTAAACCTCACATTGCTATGGTTTGGTGCTACTTGCGAAACATTATTTTATCAAGCATAAATATCAGATATGAAGCATACATATGAAGAATTCAGATTTATCTCTTTGGTAACCAATAATGATAGAAAAAATGTTAATCTGTAAGTTCACAGGTTGGCATCATTTTATTTAACAAAGACTGCACAAACTGAAACCTTAGATAACCCAAAGTCTTGCAGGAGTAACTGCCATTTATTTATTTATTAAACCATGAGCAATAACAATGTTTAATTAATATCTACTCAATAAATCCGTGAGAACACAACAGACCATGATAGAGTCGCATAATGACAACTATAATAAGGAAAAACATGATATAGCCCATAAGACACATTTATCTGGTATAAAAACAGCTTTAACAGGCAGGAATAATGTAAAATTAACCTTTTCCTTCAGTCCGTCAGTTTATTCTGACCAGCAACTCAACTCTCACGTATTTCTCCCAGGTGCATTTGATCCCTCAGTTACCGCCCACCGCTCCCCCCCTCCAAAAAAAAATCCCCATTTTGTCAAATATATGTAAATAATTTGTATTTGTCAAGCTGGCGGGTGAAAATATAATCCAATGTAAGATTAAAAATGATGCTTTGTGGTGGATTTTATGCCATGAACAGCTCAAAGAGCCTGGAATGTCAAAGCAAACGTAGCTTTTCATTCACATCGCTGGGGGGCCTGGGGGCGATCTCTTATGTCCCTAAAATGGCAACGTGTCAAGGAATAACTTATCTATTATTGCAGGCGGCGGCACCAAATCCTCCAGCTTCAGATAGAAAATCCTCTGCAGGCCTTGGATGCACAGAGTGCGAAGTTCAGGGAGCTTTTCCAAAAGTTTGGTCAAATGGTTTGACCAGCAGGAGGCCCCGTCCGTGCACGTCCGGTTGTCCTTCAAGCACTTTATGACGTTGTTCTGCAGCTCCTCCACTTTCTTCGGTTCCTTCAGTCCGTGACGCTCTAAAAGGGCAAAACGATGATATCATCAAAATCAAATTTCAACCGTACAATCACACACAAGCAGGCTTCCTACTCCTCATCATTCCCCAAAATTCAGCTCCTGTCAATCTCTAACACACTGACAGAAATCATGCAAGAGAGGAAATGCTGGCCCTCACCGGTGACCAGTGCGAGGGTGCAGATGCAGGAGAAGGTGGACATGTCCAGACTCATCCTCTGCAGATTGGCAGAGAATTCCACGATGCTGTCGATCCACTCGCCAAAGCCCCGCAGGCACTGCAGCCTGTGCCACACCGAGCCGTCGCAGAATATCAGCTTCCCTTCCTCCGGGTTGGATCTGAAACACGATGACAGCTTGAAAATATTGAATATATACTACATAAACTATGCACATATAGTTAGAACAGAAAGACGCTAAGATAATTTTGCACTCTAAGACCAAGGCGTAGCTAGAAGTTTTGGCCATTATTATAAAAATTGAGGGTCATGAGGTGATCCTATGTGAACTTTGTCACTCTGTCCACATTTTGCAGCAAAAACAGGACTGAAGGGCTACCTGTAGGACAGTCGTAAAACAAAGAGCTCCAGGAAAGCCGAATAGAAGAGGAGTTCTTGGTCGTGCCTTGGTAAGGAGGTAAAACCCGGGATCTTCTGCGCCCATCCTCGAATCACCTCCATCGATCTGGTCAGGAGGTCGTAAAACTGCCTGACGTGCTGTGCGTCGTCTCTGAGCGGACTTCCTGGACTCTCCTTGAACTACAGTAAGATATCACCAGGTCAAATGAGAAACGGCTGACAGGAAGTCATGAATTCATGAGCAGTGACACGAGCTCACGCTTACCTTGGAGTAATCCAGGCGAGAGGGCGGCGGGTTTGACTCTATGTGAGCCCTGATGAGGGCACTCAGGAGGCTGCTGACAGGCGAAGACGAGTCGGGCAGAGCTTTGGGTTTGGATGGAAGGCGACCCCTGCGACCCTTCAGACTGTCGGTCCTCACCACTGTCGAGCACGAAGAGACAAAGGTCAGATGCATCAAGAGCCGACTTCCCGTGTGTGTTTGCAGCATCGCATAAATGTGACCCCACCTCACCTTCTTTGACCATCCCCACTGCAAGGCACTTCTGGAAGCGGCAGTATTGACATCGGTTCCTCCTTCGTTTGTCCACTGGGCAGCTTTTGGCGGCCAAACAAACATATTTGGCATTTTTTTGCACTGTGCGCTGAGGAGGAGAAGGGGGAGATTCGGGCGTCAAAAGTTTGACAAATCGGATACCTGCATGAGACATTAGTCACCCTATGTTGGGATGCAAGTTTACCCTGGATGACCTGGGTCTGAGTCTAACTTAACCTCACTCTGCTCCTACTGTGCCCGGTGTTGATAAACATATAAAACAAGTGTTCATTGGTCCTATTGATAAGTTAAAAAAGCCCTCAGGTACACCCGTACGAGCTGAAATAAAATGACAAAATGATACTGTTAAGAACTGCAAAGGTACATTAATGTTTATGTTGCACCGTCTGAATCTGAGCCTTATTATGCTCAAATAAAAAATTCATATAACATTCCTTTGCATTGCGTATGACCAACAGAAAGGGATGTGATAAAAGCTTCAAACCCAACAGAATCTGTTAAATGGTTTTTAGCAAATTAACAGCACTTTTAGCCCCCGTGGGCTCTCTGAGGCAGTAATGCATTCTGGAGGCGGACAGGGCAGACTGGGTAAATACAGGGTCGTGGACAATCATAATTTGGAGAAATGCCTGCGGGAATCTCCTTCGCAGAAAAGAAGGGGAGGTTTTTATTCATGACACGTTGGTGGCCATTTTCATATAGAACATGTGGCCTTAAAACACATGTGTCAAAAGAGCAAAACGTGCATCTGAAGCACAATGTCCAATAAAGGGGGCCAGGGAGAGGTCTCAGTGGGATTTTATATTAGCCTAAATTAAAGACTTACATGCTTCAAGCGTGGTCATACTTGTCTTTTTCTGATTAATTAAAACATTTAAAAAAAATTCAAAAAATTCTGTACAAGTGTGGTTGTCTAGGATTGCTGTTTTTTATGGTTATTATTTAAGCTTGCATTTGTAAAAATCTCTATAATTCAGGATTCAGAATCCCATTTGAGGAAACTGATGAAAATAAATGGTATTTCTACCGTTTAAGATATATTTTTATTTGTTAGATGAACATTCTTTACCCCACCTTGAAGTCGACGAAACTATTTTAAGTTGAACTATAATACAAAAAAATCTTGATCATACGTTTAGTTTGGTTTATTTGTGCTTATCGATAAATATCACCTATTTAATAAGAATGAATACAGTCACTGTGCTTTGTAAAAAGTGAAGTTACATGGCGTGCAGACCTTGAAGAATCCTTTGCAGCCTTCACAGGTGCGCACTCCGTAGTGCTGACAGGCTGCGTTGTCCCCGCACACCGCACACAGCCCCTCCGCGCTCATTGCGCCTCGGCTGTGGGCCGAGGGAGCCTGGTAGTCCATGTAGTGGTGGCCGTGGGCGAACTGAAGAGGGTGAGGAAATCCCACGGCGGGCTGCTTTACAAGGCCAACAGAGCCCGGAACCCCGGGGCTGTCCAGTGTCGGGTGCGCCCCGGCGGGCGCGTCCAGGTTCATGGACACGTGGAGGGAGCCGTCAAATTTCATTTGACAAGTGGCCAAGTTCTGGCTGCCGTGTTGTGCGTGTTTGAGTGAAAACAGTGAGAACCTGGACAGCGCGTTTTTCCTGTAATAGTCTTGACGCAAACTGTACAGAGAGGCTGAGTCCTCCCAAATGTGTCCAGGTGGAGTTTGGAAATTGGACGTGATGGGCGATGGGGAGCGGTAATAATAAACGGAGCCCGCGGAGGAGAGGAGCTCGTCGGACTGATGCGGGTGATGCTGATTCTGTTGATATCCGGGACAGCCGTGCGCGTCTTCCACCTTGACGCACGGCAGCTCACCCTGGACGGGCATTTGAAAGAGACACGGGGACTTGACGTCGTAGCCGGAGTTGTAGGGCTCCGCCACGGGGCCAAAACTGGGGGCCGACGTGGCAACAGAGATCTCACTGTTGGTCAGGTCCATGCTGAACTTGACAAACTCTGGAGTGAGGAAGTCGCAGCTGCGCTCTCCGCCGGCGCTCTGAGAGGCCGGGCTGGCTCCTTGTGGAGAGGAGCCGCACTGACTCTGGACGCACGGCATGGCCACTACAATCATGCACACGCACACACACACACACACGCACACACAGAAGGACACACAGCAGTGAGCACCAGTCTTAGAAGTCAAGATAGGCATTAGTCAGAAATCAGCAAAACGGGTTTAGCTCAGGCATCAGGCAGGGATTGTTAAAAGATAAAGCTGTTGTTAAGATACAAAAAAAGCATCCCTGCATCGGATATGTTTTACAGTACCCATGAGTGGGAAGGGATTATAATTGCAACATTACCTTGATGCTTGAGCCGTCTGGTGTTAGCGTGTGATATTGTGAATTCGCTATTAAACAGACAGGCAGAAAGACAGACAAGACAGACAGAGGAATAAATCAGGATTCCATCAGTGACATGCTGTTATTATAAGTCAAAATTAGAGATTGAAATAAATCTATTACCTTAAACTTTACACCTCCATCCAGTGATGAGTAATCCCATCCTGTATTGCTTGTCTACCTATCAAAAGTTGATCTGAGTCAGTCACGTTCAGTCGCGGCGTGGAGAGCAAAGCAAAGCGCGGCTCACCTCTCCCACTGTTGGGTTGCAGACTGGCCGTGAGAGAGAACGACAATGTGCTTTTGTTTATGCGCTGCGCACCCCCTTGTGCCAAACCGTATTACGCACAAGCCACAGAGGGTGGGGCGTGGGCCTGCGTGCGTGCGCGTGGGCACAAAGAGTGGTTCATCTCTGTTGGAAACATTTCTCCAGGACCAGTTTTGAATGGTTTGCACCATGAATTCCTGTAGATGTGCACTTTATTTCCTAACCCATATGTGGAAGGAGATGTATATTTTGGCAATGATGGGGACGTTTCCATATATGAGGGCCTGTTTTTCCACTGTGTAGCATTTTTTAAATACAAATGTATGTTTTGCATGCTTTGTTTACCGCCTCCTTGCGCCCTGTGTTGTAAGACAGAAGACCGACAGCTGGCGGCACTTGTCTCTCTTCGACTTATTATTATCCTGAAGGAGAGGATACCGGGGTTGCGCAATCTTACCCATCCATACGTCACTCATCGCACCGCCCCCTCTCTGACACGATTGGGCGTGCGTAAAACAATTACGCGCTTCGATTGGTGCGTCTTGGCGTCACTTAGAGTCGCATCGCTTCCTGGTTGTTAACTGTCAAACAGCACAGGATATTTGGATACCGACCGATGCCCACAGTCTACGTCCTGCGTCGCCCCGAGCGAATCCATATCAACCACAAACCAAGAAATCCTGTAAGTGGGGGCGTCTCCCGTGTCCGCCTTACGGTTTTTTGACGTTTTAACTCGGTTCGGTCACAATTGACCCTTTGTGATTTTGTTACAGAACCAAAAGCAGATCAGCATCCGCTTGTGTTTGATGTAACAGCTTTTACTGCTCTGTTACAGTGAAGGACGCGCAATGTCAGGGTGGGTGTTGTGTAAAAACAGGGGGAGACATTCCCACGGCCCATCCTGCGTTATAACGCTGTAACATCCGTAGCCGGTAAGGCAAAGCTCGCTAGATTCCCCCTGACCTGACCTTTCACTTTAATCCACTTTAGGCTGTCACAGTCCAATCAGTTCCTCATACCTGCTTACGAGGCAAATATTATATTATTGCTTATATTCATCATAAACAGCATGCATTTGTTTTGCTTTCCGTCCACCTGTTTATGTTATCATCAACGAATGTGGACGTACGTATAAAGCGTAAGATATAGATCTGTCCTTAAGAAACGGGAAGTGAAATCGGCGTAAAAAGTCAAAGAAATTGTGAAAATGGTGTTATTGTATAAGCTTATGTGTTTTCTTCAGACGCGTGAGCATTTACAACAGGAAATTCCTCTTATCACTGTTGATTCACAGTGAAACATGAAAGGCTGATGCAAGTGACCATATAAGGGAGGAGGGGAGAAAAATGGGGGTCCCAACACCAACGTGCCTCCAGTTTGACACGTATAAAAAAAATGAAATTCAAAAATATCCGTCTAGAATTGCAAAAACAAGATAATGCAAATTTCAATTTCTTTTTTAAAAATGAATTTGTGTAATTGTGCACTCTGTGTCATCAATCAGAAATAGATAATAGAAAAAATTGAAAGCAAAAAATAACAATAACGTACAGTTTGGTTGATATTATCTGGAATGCACAACATAGTCAAATATGAAGTAATAAATGTAAAATAAGTTAACACACAGGTTGTTACTCTATAATGACCACTATGCCAGCAGGAAGTTGGGAAGATCACACATGATAACAAATTAGTTTGTCGGGTTAATGGAAAACATTAAATACAGAATTTGGAGGAGCCTTTGAATTGGGTAAGATGTTGTTGGTCTTTTATGATATTTTTATCATAATGCGCAGGATCCTGAATGAGAATTTGTATTCATTACAAATACTACTACTGCTATAAACATTGTGTCAATCAACAACCTTTCTGTATTATTATATACCAGTGATTCTGGATCGGCATAAGTGACAAAGGGGCGGAGTGTGTTATGAGACCTGTTCCTTGCTTCTCTCCTCTTGCAGCATAAACAGTTGCTGTATGTGACACTGCTTGCAGTCAGACAGGTGCTTGAGGCTAATTTTTTTCGTGCAGTTCCTGCAGAGCATAACAAACCTGCACAAGCTGGTTGCCAAGTCGTAATCACAGTAAAACACGTGAGAGCCTTTAACGTGATTCTGATCAGGAAATGGTCCAAATTGCAAACAGCATCAAGCCAATAAATATCTTAATGAAACCCAGACAAATGACAATGGGTGTTTAACCTACCAGTGATACACAGAAAAGGCCATTGTTATGTTTCTGCATAGCTGTGATATGCCAGATCTCATGGTAAATCTCCATGGAGAATCTGAGCTGTGTTGTGACTACTTGATAGTAATAGTCAGCGTGAGAATAAGCAGAACAAACGTCACGTTTACTCGACACAAGATAACTCTGTTTACTAAAGACAATCGTGCTGTTGCTTTATTTAACTGCACACATCAAAGAGCGTCCAAGACACACATGATCAAATAGCAATCACTATCACAGCTGCTATAATTACTTTATACAACTCTATAGCTCGACTCAAACACGTGCGGCCAAGCAGTTGTAATGTCATCGTAATTGTAATTGGGGTTTTTGTACATCCCTGTTATTGAATTGCCAGAATTTGCTTCCAACATGAATGGCTGTGGCTCATTCCTATAAAAGTTCATAGTTCAAAGTTCATTCATATGCATATTCACCTGTAGTGCAATGTCGACCCATAACAAAAACAGTGAAGTTTTCTCAATATTTTCTGATCCTAACGTTGTAGAATCAAAATTCCTCTTCTGCTGCTTTGTTATGCTTTGGGATCAGCTGCACCGAGCCCCTGTAAATCACTAATTGTCACTAAACTTGCAGGTGTGGCACCATTTGTATCATTGAATTTGTAGTTTTAGTGCTTTCTTTCCCTGTGTATCCGTCTATAGCTCATTTGTTGTTATGATTTAAAGTACATTCAAATCTGCTTCAGCTTGCACCACTCCATGTAGATTTTAATGCAAAACATGTAACAGTTTGCCTGCTGTTTGGGTGTTTAAGTGTCATCCTCGCACTCCGCAAGTACAACTGTCATATTTGGCTCACTACGCCTCACAGGATCGAGCAAAATATAGAAGCACAATCAGTATCATTGTGGTCCCGCGAGGAGTATATTTCTTAAATGATGTTCAGTGGCAAAATCCTGCAAAAATAGGCAGAAAAAGTGTAATGGGTAATAATGTGAGAAATAATGTGAACCACTTAAGCTGCAGCAAACCTGATATGAAGTTTTGTGTTAAAGTTACACATTTATTACCACAGGTCTCCCTGAAAAAGCAAACAAACCGAGCTCAGTACAATTAGAAATATGTAGACACTGTGAGACATTGTGTTTACTTAAGGTTGGAAGGTTTTTTATCATATTAGATTAAACAGCTATTCACTGCAGTGGGAGTGTGGCTGCTCAGCTCCTCCCTTAGCGTTTCAGTGTGAAGAAGCACGTGTACGAGTTTGTTGAGTTTGTTTGTATATGGACCAAAGTGCTCAGACGGGAAAATGAGTTTTTTCTATGACTGCTTCACAGCTGTTTGGCTTAAGTTGCCGATCAGCTGTTAGCGCTTACCAGCTAAACTCTTATCTACCATCTGCTAGAAAATATGAGTCCTTCTTCTCCGTCCTGTTCCAGCTCGAGTTGTTCAAAGCTTGCTGAGTTAGATCCAAATCCTTCAGCGGGGAGGTGAACCAACTATACGCTACAACGATTCTCCAAGTTTAGTCGGCACGGAAGCGAAGAATGTAGCATTAGCTTAGCCGCCCTCATTCGCCTCAGGGGTCTAGTATGCACATACTTTCTCTGTCTCCGAGATAGTCCATTGGTGATACTTGCGAGTCCTCCCAGCCGGCATGTTACTGCCTCCCTGCATGCCTGTGCAACTCTCTTCAAAGTCTCAGTTACAACAAAGTCTCCACTTTGCTCCCTCAATCATTTTGACTTGGTTGCCTCAGATACATTGACTAAGTTAATTCTGCCTTCTAAACTCTTGTAAAAGCAATGCTCAACTCTTGGTGTACTTCTCAGTATTAACAGTCAATCTCTTTCCGTGGGGGTCATGTCTTCAGTATTTATAACAGCTGTTATCAAACTTTTATTAAATAAGTGTACACTAGATCCCAAACAATTATGGAAAAATCTCTCATCTCCCTTCACTTTCTTGGGCTCCATAAACATTTGTCTGATCAGCTGATTGATTATTCAACGCCTAAGGATCTATTTGAGCCTTTTCTGTCTGGGTTCAGAACTTTCCACAGTATTGAAACAGCGCTAACCAAAGTAACAAATTACCTGCTTCTTACAGCCAACTCAGACGTCGCCTCAGGTTTTATCCTCCTTGATTGAAGCGCAGCAAAAGACACCGTTGATCACAATGTAGTCCCCAATCACTTTAAACGAATCAGGAACACGGCACTGATTTAGATCCTACCTGACAAATAGGTCCCATTTTATCGCACTGAGTGACACCAGATCAGTGCTCTACTCTACGGTTCGCTGTTCTGCAGGGCTCTGTACTTGGCACTGTGTTCTGTGGTGTTTAAATGCTTCCTCCTGGTTATATGATTCAGAGTTTTGGTTTAGATTTCCATTCATGCGAAAATGATACTTAGACAATGGTTATACATCTATGAACTTGAGACTGTAAAATGGGTCTCACATGTTGTTGTCATGCTATTTCTCCACATTATTATTGTTTCTGATCCCACGTGTAATTCACATTGCACACGCGGCCCCATTCGAGGAGATGGAATTTCTCTGCAGGGCTACATCAATAAACTTGACTTGACTTGCCTATTCATGCAGGCAAAGTGAATGAAATATGTTAATGCTGCAACGTAAGGCATTCATAAAGATTTTGAGAAAGATGCGACCGACGATCGTCTTCTCCATCGATCAACCTGTCGGTTTTCTGTTCAGGCAATCGATTTGTCCGATCATTTGAACGTGTGAAATGTCAGAAATAATGATTACTGGTCAAAAGTTATCAGACTGCAGCAGTTTCCTCAAAGTGTTACTGTCACCAGAGTCATTCTCATGACGACATGAAAAAGACAGTGGCAGAAATTATTCAAAATTCAAACTGGATTTTCTCAGATGAGTGTGTTTGTGGAAACAGATTTACGGTTTCTTTCCATCATGGCTTGTGTGATGTTGTGATGTCAAAACAGCACTGTCAGCATAGCACAGTCACTTCTCTGACAAAATTCCTCCCCGCTCTTAAATTGAACTCTTGTCCTCTGTCACTCTGACTCATTTTTCTGGATTCTCAACCCCACTCCCCTCCCTCTGTCCACATGCCTTCTCAGCATAATCACCTGTTAAGGAGTCATAAGCTGGCTGTTCTTACTCAGTTGATTTTGCTTTCTCCGCAGGTCAATGGCGTACCGAAAAGCACTGAAACGAACAGCCATCATCGGCGGTGGGGCAGTCGCTACGTTTTTTGGCCTCTCACAGCTGACTGAGTACAGGAAGAAGCAGGTAAGGTGATGTCAGCACTCAGCATGCAAACTGCCTTGACTGACTGTACAGACACCTATTTTATAGACCGGTGCATAATGTAAAGGTTCAGATTACTTTGTAAACGATCTGAAATAATGTCAGTGGTATGTTAGTGATGTCCTACGAACACCTCTAGATGTTTTTCTTTTTAATGGCATATTTCTGTGTAGATGTTGGAATGTGGTTCTGTTTTGTTGGATGTCTTTCACTTGTAGCATAAAAAGCATCTGTTCCATCATAGAAGCATGGCATAAATCACCTGAAAAAAAACCTCAAAACATATATATATATATATATTTATACATATATGCACACATATATACATATACAGAACTGTAATGTTTATGCTACTAAGTGTTCGTTTATGTGATCATATATGCTTTGCATTTGCTGGTCTCATGCTTGCTTCGTGGTATCTTTTAAGGCGTGGTTGGCAATGAAATTATCGTTTCTAGTGTACTATGTACACAATGAATTCAAAAGGTTAATGCAGTGGGAACTTTGACCCCATTCCGGTCCCACTTTAGTTTTGCAAGTATCCCAGCTTTTATCAGATTTATCTTAAATCCAAAGATGTGTCACCTAGTGGGAGAATGTTTGGAATTTCTGAAAAAAATTCAGGTCATGACCATTCAAGTGTTCCGCACCACAGGTAAGCAAACTGCATTTCCCTTTGTCTATGGGCTTTTGTTGCATGCAAATGTGCAAAGTGAATGTGTTTGTGTGCATCTCATATACGTTCAGCAAGGCAGAAAACTGACTTGTGATGGAGTAGAGCGATAGAGAGGAAAACTCAACCTCTCATATGATGTTCAGGTGATTGTAGAAGTCAGCAGTAGAAACCATGTAACTTTGCAACTTAGAGGTGGCATGAGTTTCACACAGATGCCCCAGGTCCTACTACGGTTGGGAGAAACAGATAGTTTGCTACTTGAGACAAACAATTTGTGAATCGTCACAGAGTTCAAGAGTCGATAAGGGTCAACAAACGAAACAAAAAAGTTATGTCAGTTATGCAGTTATCTGCCTTGCACGCTGGCCTTTTTAAAAAAAAAATTTTGATGGCCTATAATTAGCTAGAAGTGGGTGGATCTCAAAAACACTATTCTTCACTAGTCCTTTCCCATTACATGCTGACATCGTCATTTACCTGCCTACGTACATCATACCCACCGAGTATGATCCATATTTGACCGGTTGTTTCCAGCTCATGCCTGACGCAGCCGGCCAATCAGCAAGGGAGAGTAGATGTGGATGTGGGCCCCTATAGCAAAAGGGTTTTGTTTTTTGAATTCCTAAATCAAAATAAGAACATGAAAATGTGTCACCTTTGAAGATATGTTGGAAAAGACATTAGTGGTTCCAGCCTCAAGTGTGTGGTCCAAGTGTCAACATTTTCGCATCAACAAAAATAGCCATTAGCTCTGCTTCATTTGAGACTGAGAAGCAGCTGCGTTTCTCCTCACCTCTTGACCGTAGTTGGGCCTATACTTAGGTTAGCCATACAATACACACCATGCTTTATTTGACTGTACGTCCTAACGTGAACTTTGATTTATGTCCTGGTGCGATAATGTTGTCTCCTCCCTGTCATCCTCTTTGCCACCAAGCATGGATTGGTAAGCAAGAAGTCCATCACGATGAAATCTTATTATTTTGACAATCATTTTAAATCATGCATGCCACTAATCCTAGAAATTGCAATGCTGATGAGATGAATGTCCATCTTTTCTCCACAAGCATAGGCAATTGGCTTGGATAAGCTTTTCAGGCAGCGGCCGATTGGTCATTAGCATGGCTTTGCTTTGCCGTTCACAGCCTAAACATGATTACAGGGGCACACTGGCACTTAATTCTGTGGCGGCGTTTGTCTGTACGCATCATCAAAAATAGACAATGATTATATCATCCTGTTTGCAGTTGCGGAGCTAAATTACAGAACGCCTGCTATTATTTGCAAGTCAAATGGTGCATTGGCTTCAAAGCGTCTTGATGCAATCATTTAGTGTGAACAGTTAAATAGAAAAATGAATAAATATTTAATTAGAAGTGCAACCCTACGACCTCATATCAGGAGCTGTGTTTTCATTTTTGATTATTTCCTTAATCCTTGTGCAAATCAAACAATGTAGATAAATGATTTTCAGAGAGCCCAGTGTGATTATTTGTTTGGTTTTGGAGAGATGAGCAGCATGTTGCAGCAGCACGACGCAACCCCTTCATAAGCCCTTAAACCACTTAACTTAAAATTAAAGTAGTGAGACATTTTAAGCACATTATAACCTCATAAATCAGCACGAGATTGGTCGTAATATTCTTTGTTGCGATGTGACAATGCATTACGTGAAAGATCATGTTATACAGAACGATTCCGGAAAGTTCTGAAGAATCTTTGATGATGATAATGATGTAAGTGAAAAGGCAAAGTCAACTATTTTACATTTTCTATATGTATATATGACATTCATTTTATGTAACAAGCACGCACATAATAGCGTGGCTCGCGGTATCTCATTACACATGCCAAATCCAACTGATTACTGCTTATTATGCATTACAGTGCATAATTTTCCAAAGTGATTGAAATGCAAATATTATGTAGCATGTATTATAATGTCATTGTAATGAGTTTACAGTGTGCTTATAATGTCTCAAAGGACTTCAAGTATTCAAGAGTATTATTTTGTAAAAATGTACAATTACACTAGAGTTTAACATAGAAAATTTACATCACCCCCCCCCCATTGTTAATCAAACAATCTAATCTAACAATGTTACTGAATCTGCCTCAGGTTGATTTAATTGTTGGTGTGCTAAATATGTTGTGGATGCTCATGTCCAGGCCCGGTTAGCACGCGTGGCAGCAGAGGCAGAGCTGAGGCTTCCTTTTCCAGAGGAACTGCCCTCCAGACAGGCTCAGCTCAAGGTGCTGAAAAACACTGAAGAGTACGATGTTCTGATTGTTGGAGGAGGAGCCACAGGGGCAGGATGTGCCTTAGACGCTGTCACACGCAGTAAGTTCATCTCCTCTACGTGGGATTTTAGATGTTTTGCATTATCTTATTTCCTATTTGTAAAAAAAAAAAAATATGGGCAGAAGTTCAACAATTCAGTGTCACATGGTAGCTATACAGGTGTCAGGGTCTATAAATGTCCCCGTTAGCTATGGTTTGAAGAAAAGGGAACAATTCTCAGCTCGATATCCAGCAAACTAAAACGACAATCAAATTATTGCTTTTATCGTGATTTATTGAATTTGTTGTCTCATTTTTCCCAGACCTCAAGACTGCTCTGGTAGAGAGAAGCGATTTCTCCTCAGGCACAAGCAGCCGGAGCACCAAGCTTATTCACGGGGGAGTCCGCTACCTCCAGAAAGCCATCATGCAGTTAGATTATGAACAGGTTCCACCCTATCTCCTTCATCTTCATCTTCGTCGTCATCCTCATCATAATCTTCTTGCATTATGTTTTTTTTTGTCATCTTACCGTTGTTTGTCCTACACTTTATGAAAAGTACATGATGGTGAGGGAGGCGTTGCATGAGCGAGCCAATCTGCTGGAGATTGCACCTCACCTGGCTTCACCATTACCCATCATGCTCCCTGTTTACAAGTAAGTTTCAAACACACATTACAACAAGGTTGCAAATAATCGTAAGTCAAATTATAATATAATTATTTTAAAACATTATTAAACAGAAACAAACTAACAAATTTCAAAACCCAGATAATTATGGGGACTTTTCCATGTTCCCTGAAGTAAAGACATGTCATAGATTGGCCAGTGAGGGGCACTGTAGTACAACGCAAGTGCAAGGGGGATCGTTACGGTCCTTACACAGAGGAAGTGCTTCCCTGTGAGCGGAATGGCTGCGGGAACAGAGCATAAAATCACTGAAATGTGTTGGTTTGAACGATGCTACTAGAAACGTCACAAATAAATGTTACACTAACACTAGTACAAAATATCAAAGGTAAATTTGTCTGGTGAAAAATTTGAGATGCCTTTATTGTGTGCGAAGTTACGACCCAACGTGTTTTTGAGTGACCGTTTTGTCTTCACTTTAAATTTCTGCCTGCTAAGTTAGGATGTACAGAACAATCTTCTACTGCTGATATCCTGAAAAAAGGAAGTATTATGTCATGCTGACTGTCACACTGAGCTCAGTTGAGCATGAAAAGTGTAAAAGTAGTGATTTCCCCTTTTGGAATTCAATGACTTTCCCAAGATTACGCTGAGCAACTCTTATGAAACAAAAAAACTTGGTTTCGCAATGGCTTTATTTTTTACACATAAATACATAAAAGAAACAGGCAACAATACATTTCAATGAACTATTCCCTTCAAAGACACTTAGAAAAATGAAAAACATGGTTAGTGATTTTTAGTTGTCTCACAAATCAGTGAAACAATCAAGAGGATCATTGCATGCTACACGGACATTCAGCCATAATAATAAGTGTGATTTTCGGAATGTTTGGATGACGGCCTATCCCAACATTCTGATCATTATCTGTTTAATTAGATGATCGGGTGTGTCTTTGTATTACAATTCTCAATGTGTGTTCACTGCTAAGATGGTGGCAGTTGCCTTACTACTGGGCAGGGATCAAGATGTATGACCTGGTGGCTGGTATCCAGTGCATAAAGAGCAGCTACGTCCTCAGTAAGTCCAAGGCCCTGGAGCTTTTCCCCATGCTAAAGAAAGACAAGCTGGTGGGAGCCATCGTCTACTATGACGGTAAGAACTCACGTTACACACGTAGAAGCTTAGAAAGCCGAGTTTGAAAAGTAAAAGGAAAAAGCGGAACTCATTTCTTTATTTTCTGTAAACAAGTACAAAGCAGCTGAGTCAGTTTCACAGCTCCCATCCTTGGCAGTCCTCTCATATGGTGATTGGCTGCGCATTGATGTAAATGCCCAGCAAAACAGAGTGAATCACAGCAGAATCGTAATTTAACCGCATCATTTAAATCTCTCACTTCAACTGTAAATTAACACGTTCCACTCTGTGCTGAGTAACTGTGAAAACACGATCCCTCTTGAAACGCAGTCATTACAAAAGCTGCTGAAAGATAATCAACCACTTATGCGATTCCTAAGAGAGAGAACCAGTGTTTATCCGAAGAAAATCCCACCGTTCATGTATTAAAAAAACAAAAACACGCCATAGGTTATGTACCAATACAGAAGAATGAAGATTACACATCAGATGTAATCTCGCCCGTGGGTTCCACATCACTGTGTCCTAACAAAACGTGTTGACAGGCTGGTAGGATGCATTCCTCCCCTGCAGCATTAAAGGTTGGATGTTCCCTTGACGGACACAGAGGTGAACCAACCACACGCTGAGTGTCCACACTGCTGAAAATAACACTTATATGGCCACACGTAATATGTCTGTTACCATGGGCTTCATTGAGGATTATATCATCAGTCAATGATGACAGGCCATCAGCACAAGGGTAAAGATGAATTGCTAGTGCTCTCCATAGCTTCATTTTTTTTTCCAAAAGAGACATTTGTGCTGTATTAGCAAATTAGCATGGTTTCCTTCGGTATGTAAATGTTTGTGGACAAAAAATCTGCACAAATCCATGTTTGCAGGTAGTTTTTAGCCACACAGTGTCACTTTCGACAACAAGTTATTTTGGGGGGGGTATTGACATTATGCAATCGAGCTACACATGCTAGTCAACTGCTACCATAGCTTTTCAGCCTTTTTGCCTGTTAATGTTAGCACAAACTTGCTATGCACACTAATTCTGATGTGCTACAATCATGTACAGTGGGAATTGGTCCATCTTTGAGTAGCAACCTCGAAGTGAATCCACTGTGCCTTGTTTTATGTTAACAAAACTCTTGGAGCGAAAGTGTTTGGCACAGTGATATTGTGATATTGCACATTCACGGCACATTCTGCTTTCCAACCCCTCTGTTATAAATGCAAGTTTAAAGCTGCGTAATCGGCTACAGTAACAACTGCACACTCTAACTAGACTAAATGTGGTTGCCTCAGAATTTAGTTTGACGCAAAAAATATTCTAAATCATCGCTTTCTACAATCAATCATCTGAAAACATCCACATTCTTTATGCTGTGTATCTTGAGCAGTATCGTGGGACTGAATTTTAACAATAATAGTGTTTGTGAAATAAGAAAATAAAACACAGTTGTACTGTTTGTATATAAAGAAACCTGCAGCCTTACAACAGTATA